>CAJNDV010013058.1:1316-12839 GCA_905221635.1 Symbiodinium sp. CCMP2456
AAAGCCTGAACTCTAAACCCCTGAACCGAAAGCCCTGAACCCTACACCTTAAAGCCTGAACTCTAAACCCTGAACCGAAAGCCCTGAGCCCTCCACTTTAAAGCCTGAGCTCTAAGCCCCTGAACCGAAAGCCCTGAGCCCTACACTTTAAAGCCTGAACGCTAAACCCTGAACCGAAAGCCCTGAGCCCTCCAAAACTCCTTGAGAAGACCTGGCTCTCTTCCTGCGCTGGCGCTGCGCTTGCCCTGTCGGCGGGCGCAACTCAACGGGGCTTCTTGAAAAGGGTGTCTTGTGAAGGGCTCCCTTTAAAGGGCTCATCTAATGGGATACTACTGTAAGGGATACTATAATAGCTTTGGGGTGTAGGGGTTTGGGCTCAGATTTTCCCCCTTGACCCAAGAACAAATGTCCGACACGTTCTCTGCCTCTTGCTATAATGTAAATGGAAAGTGATTCCTCGGCTTAGGGTTTGACAGTCAGGTATCTCTTTTGGCTAACAAGTCTTGTGGCCACGACGCTGCAATAAACAACCAACTGACCAAGGAAGAGGCTTTAGGTCCAGGGTTGCCGTAGACAAGGGTTCACAGTCGGCGTGTGTGTGTGTGTGTGAAATTTAGTTTCCAGCTACGTTGTCTTAAACGGCCCTCTCTGTGCCATGAGAGTTCAGGGCTCATGGCTACGGCAAGGGTTTGAGGCCAAACCCTAAACCCTAAACCCCCCTAAACCCTAAACCCTCAACCGGTTGCCATCTTGCATGGACAGCCACGATTAAGGTCTCGGGTCCCTCCAGCGATGATAGGAGCCCAAACCCTAAACCCTAAAACCCTCAACCCTCGAATAGCTCTGAAAAAGAAACGTACATACCGGGTTCAGCAGGTTTGCTGATACTCACGGAACACTGAGGGACGATATTGCTGATAGTTATCTGGGCCGGATGGGTAGTTATCTAAAATCGGGTCCCTTTTGAAGTCCTTTTATAGGGTGCCGTACTGTACTGCGGACGCCAAAAGAGACCCTGTTTTAGAGATATTTAGAGAACTACCCAGATGACTCAAGCTACCTGAATTGTAGTCACATGAAGCATGTCTCGAGATCCAGGACTCTGAGAAACTCGTGCAGCGCAGCCCCCAAATCCCCAACTCGTTTAAGGGGGATCAGCATAGAAGCGAACCGAGCGACGGTTGCAAAACAGGCTGTATTAAATCCTGAAACCCCGATTCCAAAGGCCATGGGAATGTGATTGTTCTGCTGCTTGCATGCTTCAACCAAGGATGGGAACCAGCCTTGATATTGAATTTCTTTTCAATGTGTCGTATCACCTGTGAGTGCCCGAATTCTGAATGCTGCTAGGTTGCAGATCACTTCTTGCGCCTGGGAACGGGGCCAGGGTTTCGGTTTCGGGGTGTGGCTGATGCTTGTCACGGTTATAGGGGAAAAGGGCAGTTGCAGTGAGGTTGCTGCGAGGGCCGTCGCAGTTTAGAATCGGAGTTCAGTCTGCCAAGAGTCCCTAAACCCTAAACCGCCCAGAGCATGAAGACTCCTTCCTGTGAAGTGGACCTGATCTTGCATACTCCTCTAAGTCGTTCTGGGGTCATTGCTGGAGAAGAAATCAGTCGTGTAAGGGCCCGAGAGGACACAGAAAGGGGTATCCAAATCTGGAGGGTTTGGGGTTTGGGTTGCTCTGATTCTGTGGATGAGAAGGTACATGCCTTGAATCATACCTAGGTTCAAAGCAAGCCACAGTCGGTCCCCGGGATTTGGCAGACACCATTGCGGTGCTGCTCTGGGCTTTCTGGCCTCCAACCACCCTCCATTCTAGCTTGCAGGTCTCGACTGATGCCCATAAGCTGGCTGCGTGAGGGCTTCCGGTATCCACAAACAGGACCTGCTACTACTTTCTACCATCGGTCCGACTTGAAGCTCGCAACAAAATATGGAGGTTTAAAGGCTCCAATGTAGGAGACTGTTCAAAAAGTTCAAACCTCAACATACTTGTGATGCAACCTAACTCGAGGCTCTACTCTGCAGATCAAGGTTGCTGAAGTAAATTGCTGCCCTAAACCCTAAACCCTGACCCCCTAAACGCTAAAACCTAAACTGCTGCCACAGGGCTGCCCCTGACTTCCACAGGTGGTGGCGGAGCGGAGTGCGGCATCGGAGCAGGCCTTGCTGTCAGCGCCATACGGGTCATGACGTTCAGTGGTCTTTCCCCAGCATTTAGGGTTTAGGGTTTAGGGTTTAGGGTTTAGGGCACAAATACCGATGCTAGCTACAAGTGGTGAGGTGATTGCCAGTGTTATCACCGAGCATATACCTGCAACCGTCATCGCCATCACTTATAGCGTAAAAGTTAGACTCATCTTGCGGACTACTACGGAGTTCGGGTTTGATCACTTTTTGTGATGGTATGTGCCGGACTGACCGGTGCAGACTGTTGCGTGCCTGCTGCGCGGTGGCTTTGGGAGCTTCAGGCATCAACAAGCTGATTGACTGATTGATTGATGGAGTGATTGTGTGATTGACTGACTGTCGGTCGGTTGTTTGGTGGGTCGGTCGGTCGGTAGTATTTATTACTTGACAGACTGAATGTGCTTGTGTTTGCTTGTGCTTGTGTCGTTTTGTTGACCGCTGGACCTGGAGTTTGTTTACAAGCGTGTAGCCAGGGGAACTCATGTGGGGCGGGTTCTGACTTCATTTCTCTTGTCGCACTCTGGGATGCCTCGTTTGTCAAAAGGGAATTTTCTCTGCGAGCCATCCCCATGCCAGAATTCGGATTAGGGGCCGGTGGGGATGACATGATAGAATCCTCGCAAATGGTCCTCGTTATGGGTACCGCGCACTCTGTATGGTAGTCCTCTGCTGCATTGCAGTGCTAGGGCTAGGGCAGGGACTGCTGTTGGACAGCCAGCACCGGCGGTTGCACCTGCAACCTCGAGGGATAATGCAACTGTGATAAGGCAAGCAAGAGAATGCAAACGAAGCTCCGAATTTGCCCGACCATTCAGACATGAGCACCCAGGATTTCTTTGCAAATGTGGGAGTCTCAAGAATTTATGGGACCGATGCCTACAGTCCTTCAGCACCCTCATGGATTTTTTCCGCCGACTAAACGCCCATTTAAGAACCGTTACAAATCTTGCAAAAGCCATGTCATGATGCTATTTTTGGACCCTTTTTTTGAACCCAGACTCTGCCAATCAGCTGGGAAGCAGCACTTCCTTTTTGGACCCTGAACCCTAAACCCTAATACTGATGCTATTTTAGGACCACAGACAAACTGCACGTCTCTGGTCGGGCTCGGCTTCCTCTTTCGTGTACGACGAAATCGGTAACCTCAAGGAACGGCCTGGAGGAGCCTTGTGTTACGCCACCCTTACGGTTTAGGGTTTAGGGTTTAGGGTGTAGTCCCCAATATGCAACGATCGTATCATATGGACCAAAACCTTACTTACTGAAGCTTCGGTGATCAAGGCTATTGGTAACTAAGCCATACTTGCTGTGATAAGCCAAATTAGACATCCTTAGAACCCCAGGTACGGCTTAGATTTGGTCACCAAACAAAACCCTCACCCTAAACCCTAAACCCTCAGCCCCAAGTAAACCATTACGACGTCGTCGTCGCGCCCCCTCAGGCTCCCAGGTAACCCCAGGTACGCCCAAAGCTGTTCTGCAGTTTACCGTGGAGGTTCGGACAAAAAAGCCAGTTCATTAGCACTGTTGATGATATAAATTCTGCATTACCTTAAGGACCCTAAACTATAGGAATTGCGGGATGTTCCTTATTCTGGGTAATGCAGGACCTATACCATCAATTGTAGGACCATCAATATCTAGCATAGAAAGCCCGAGGCATCCTAACCCTTGACCACTTTGGGCCTGAAGGTCCACTTCCAAAGGGGATTGGCTTCGGATTTTCAAGCTTCCTGACCTGACTCGGCCTTACTTACGGGGTCTAAGCCCCCGGAACCCAAAAACCCTATAAACCTCAACCTAAAGGCCCTCAAGGCCCTATGCAGAAGACGAGGCCCAAAGCTCTCAAAACGCCTCAGGCGAACCATGCTAGTTGAAGTTTCAGGTTACCCTCACCCTCCAGGTACCCACTATATAGGGATTTAGGGGCTCTAGTAGCCTAGATAGCAGGTACATGGGGGGTTAGGGTTATGGGGTCTAGAGGCCCCAAACCAAACACGCTCCCAAAACCAGAACAGATCTGCCGCCCGAGAGCGCTTGCAGCAGCTGCGGGGGTGCCGGTGCCTCCACCGTGGATGAGGGCGCCCGCAAGGGGTCAGACGCGCAGCCGCGACATATAGTCCCCTGTCCCTTCATGCACCTCTTGCGAAAACTCGCTTTTCTAGCGTAAGTAAGGGTACGTGAAATAGGATGTAGCACATCTTCGTTATGGTTCTGTTTTACTCTTATCGTTTTACAAGGAACTCGATGGCTCTCACCTTACGGATGCACCCACTTAAAACATGCTCTCAAGGTTGCTTTCATTATCCCTCAAGTTTCAGCCTGCAGCCAGATAGAGCGGAACCCTGCCAGCGTAGCATGCAGCACCCATCCCCTAAACCCTACCTGGGACCCCAAACCCTACAAAATAGTAGGTTATGACCCCTTAATTAGAGGGTAGAGCCCCTAAAACGGTAGGCTTTTTGGATTCCCAGGTAAACCCTAAACCCTAAATGCACCCACCACTTCTGGAAATCGACAGCCGCCTGGAGGAGCTGAATCAGCTGCGGCGCGGCGAAGCCTTTGAAGGCTTCTCGATTTTAACGGGTCCCGGGTTGAGGGTTTCGGGTTAAAAGTTCTGGATTAGGTCGGGTCTCAAGCTTGTTGAAAATCAACTCTAAGCGCGCTTTATACCCTGAATTGTTCCGAGTCCTAGTCAAAATCAAACCCTCGGAGCCCAAACAATGATGCCCCATGTTGTCCTAATTTTGGATGCCGGGTGGTGAAATTCCAGCACGTGGGCGTGGTAGGCTTTGCTTCATGTCACCTGCTTGCCATCTGCAGCTGCACCTCCTATCCTGAGACTCCCGTGCTGAAGCCGCACGAAGCTCTCCATCTACAATCTGATAGACACGCGCGCACAACGCACGGGTTCACTCAACAATGTAGCCCACGACATGCCCTCTAACTGACGAGGCTCAAATTCTGCAGTTCGTGAGGCCAAAAATGAAGTCATTGAATCCAATGCATTCAAACGCTGAAATCCTGGCTTGGTACCTACTAAATTTTCCACCTCGAACACCTTGTTCAAAGAACCGAAAGGCCATAGCCCTACACCCATAGCACCTTGCAAACAACTCTCGTTTCATTCAATCAAGACCATGGTCACCTGAGAAGCATCAATTTGCCCTCACTCAGGCATTGAGGGGCCGACTCTGTTGTGGTGGCAGCTGCAAGACGACGGTCTGGGGAACCTGCCAGTGGGATCTAGATGTCAGCTTAGAGTTTAGGGATTAGGTGAGCTGCTGCCCAACAAGGGTGAGGCTTGTTAAGGCATCCAGGTATCCTATATGTATCCTAGACGCCAACATCAGTTTTGGGGAGATTCGGCAAGCAAAGCTCTGAAGCATGAATCGTATACCCGAGCTCCATAGGTTAAATATGACAGAGGCTTTGTATTCCTTAATCATGAGTAGAACTACATCGGAACTACGGGGACATATTTACCAACTTACCCACTAATTATTCACACTTCTATTGCCCTAAACCCTAAACCTGTCCATTGCTCTTAGCAAGAAGCCCGGTTTGGGGGTTTCGGGCTCAGGGTGCTGAATCTGTCTCACAGGCATACACGAAGTAGAATTCGAAGCCTTCCCTGAACCAAGACTTCAACCCCAAAACTCGCCCAAAAAACACTACACCTCTGAATCCGAATTTCTACATTCTTGAAAATCCTGCGCCCTGGACCTTTAATCCCGAACCCGCTGACCGAACCCGCTGGCCGAAGGTTCTCAGCCCGGAAACTCAAGTAGATCCTAAACCTAAACCCTCAACCTATGCCGCAAAACCCTGACCCCAGCCCGAAGTTTGAAAAGAACAGCCGAAACCTCAGGGCCCTCTTCAGGGCCTTCAGGCGTTTTGGGATTTGGGGTTTAGGGCCGGGTTTGGGAATTTTGGGGTTTGGGCCTTAGGGGTTTTGGGATATTGGGGTTTAACGCAGGGCCGAGATAGAACCCACTAAGAGCAAGTGTACAAAGCCCTCTCAAATCCCTAAGCGCCCACCTGCGCAGGAGCCGTGGCAAGGGATCCCAGAGCACCGAGAATCCCTGCTGGCTGTCCTCGGAGTTTAGGGTTTTAGGGTGTAGGGTTTCGCTTGAGTAGGGATGAAAAGAAAGGGGTTTTGTGAGGGACTTGTTCCCAACCCTAAACCCAAGGGCCCTGAACCCTAAACCCTAAACGTTCTCGGAAGGGAAATTGGGACATCTTCTTACGCTTTGTAGGCCCCTTGACGAATTTCTATGACGCCATCAAGTTTCTAGAAGCGCTCCATGAGAGTTCCATGGAATTTATGGTCTCCGTTCTTTTGGGGTTAAGACTGTCGGGCTTTGGGTCTTTATGGGGTGCTCTGGGAAAGGGTCGGGGCGGCCAAAAGGCTTGAGATTTCGGGCTTCTGCTGGAAAGGGTTGAAGCTTTGCCCTCGACTCTAAGCCCGAAGTCCAAAGCCTGATATGGGAGTTTCCGGAAATTAGGGGTACCTTATTTTGGGGTCCTTATAGTAAGGATCCTATTATTTAGGGTGCTATATTAGGGTCCCCTATTTTCGGAAACTCCCATATGCACTGCCTTTTGCAAAAGGTATCGAACCCTTATTACTGTACATCCTCACTCGAAGCCTACACAAGGCCCTAATTTCTGTGGAGACTGGTGATGGTGCTCGGACTGCCTGGCCTTGTACGACAGGCTTAACCTTCACCGTCTTAACCTCATACATTGCAGCACACAAACACGATACCCCACGTTGCAACGAAGTAACCGGCGAAAGTCGGTGCCGGTATGGCTGGTTGCAGCAGAACCTGCTGAACGGCAAGAGGCCTCGGCAATCGATTGCGTCAAGTCTCCCGGATTCCTCTGTTGAAATATGGGCTTAGGGTGTAGGCTTCAGTTTCAGGGTTTAAGGTTCAACCCGCTTCGCTGACCAAGTCGCACTGCAAGGAAACTGAGCTCCGAGACAACGGTTGAAGCAAGCCCCAGGCTCATACACCTTTCCGTCACACCGCCGCATAGACTACACATTGGAAAGTTGCAGAGTGCAGGACTCGCAGCTGTAATGGTTTAGGGTTTAACTTCTTAACTATGGCAGCCGGTAGCCATCCTCACATGTATCCCAGAAAGTCTACCTGGCTACCTGATACTGTGCAGCTACTAAGCAACATCGCCAAAAGACAGTATCACATTCTGGAGCAAAACCTACCATTGCGCACAGTTGCTGTGTGCAAGATGCAAGTGCACAAGATGCGGTATGTACATCGCATAACTACACAACCTAACACTTATATACAAGCTCCTTGTCCCTCCTCCAGCTACATAAGGGCTTCCAAGGTAAAGGTTCCTGGAGTAAGCAGGATCCCAAACTTGGCCACTGAGACTGACACTGTTGCAAGAGCTGTCCTTGCAGTTGAGGCGGTTTAGGGTTTAGGGTCGGCGGGCCCGGTGCTCGGCTTGGAAACCGGGAAGAAGCTCCGCTCCAAGACGACTTACCGGTAGTAGATCCTACTTATATAACTGAAAGCTCTTCTTGCTTTAAAGGCCAGCCCCAAACCTTACGTTAACCAGACGAATGATTTCAGCTTCATTCGCTCGTTTTGGAAGCCTCAAGCATCTTCCTCCCTGGGCTTGCGATGCCCGTCAGCCGAAAAAGAGGAGTTTCAGAAATTGACTGATGCCCCAATACAAACCCTGCGTAGCAGGATCTTGATTCGAAAGGGACCTCGAATTCTGTGGACCCGAAATGACAACACATCCAGCACCCCACACCCAGCAGGTCGGTGATGCATGGTGATGCTGAAAGGGTGCGGGGAGTAACGGGGACCGGCTTTGGGAGTGACGGAAACCGCTCCCGCACACTGTAACCTAAACCCACGGCCGTGGCAACAGGAACCCGGGGGCCGGCGTAACAAGAACACGACAGGCACGGGAGCTGCCAACGGAAACCAGCAGGGCAGGAAGTGTTTATGCTGGCACATCCGAGGACCGAAAACCGGTCCCTCACTGGCAGGCCTGAAGCAGATAAGGCACAAGTGAAGATATCGAAGCACTGAGACCCAATACTGATACTGCTTCGATCTGAAGCCCTAGACCCCTCTTTAACTAGAAAGAGGACTCCTGTGGTTGCCACATAGTGTGTGCCTGGCGCGACCTCGATTCAGGATCCGTGAGATAGGATTGGGGGTAGTATCATTTAGGGTCCTTTAACGCTTCCCTGCAGGGTTCCATAAGATTTAAGAGATCCAGAATCTACAAAGGTCCTGTACTTGATTTGTTGGGTCCCGGGTTTCGGGGGTGCCGGGTATCGGATTTAAGTGGTTCAGGATCTTCGGGTTTAGGGCTTCTGTGGAGAGAACTGAGACGCGGGGTCTTCGCACACTAAACCCGTAGAAAATTGAGTTAAAGCCAATAAGCTGTAGACACAGAGCTCTAGGCCTCTGCAGGGCTATACCCTACACTGTTTGTCACCCAGGCCATATACACTCAAGAAGCGAAGTTCCCAGTGGCCTCTGGAATAAAGCCCCAGTGCATGACATTCGCAAGCCAAAAGCATCCCACGCCCGTTGTGCCCCCTCAGCACGACAGACCTGGCCCGAAAAAGCTGTCTCAAAGCCAAAGAAGGGGGTTTAGTGTTCAGGTCAAAGCCCACATGGGTTACAGCTCAGGCCCTACTAGGCTAAAGCCGTACACCTGGAACCCCTAAACCCCAATGTCTGAATCCTTTACTGAAATTTTGATATTTGGGGGTTTCCGAAAATAGGAGACCCTAATATAGCACCCTTAATAATAGGGTCCTTATTATGAGGACCCCAAAATAAGGTACCCCCCCTATTTTCGGAAACTCCCATTTAGGTTTGCATAATGTTCGATGAAGAGAGGAAGCCCACCTGCAAAGGCAGGGCCGCTAGCGGGGGCGCTCCTGACATGAGCTCTGGGTGCTGAGATGATGGAATAGGATTTAGGGTTTAGGGTGTAGGGATTTAGGGTTTAGGGTTTAGGGCTTAGGGTGTAGGGATTTAGGGTTTAGGGTGTAGGGATTTAGGGTTTAGGGTGTAGGGATTTAGGATTTAGGATTTAGGGTTTAGGGTGTAGGGATTTAGGGTAAGGGTTTAGGGTGTAGGGATTTAGGGTTTAGGGTTTAAGGTTTAGGAGCACTTACTAGCCCAGTATAAAGGGGAACTTTGGGATTCTATAGGGAGTGTACTTAACCCTAAACCCTCGTTTTTGTTAGGTTCTAGCACCCCTGCAACCTATCGAAAACCAAAGCATCTCGGGAGTTCGATCTCATGGGGATCTTTAAGCGAATTGATCACATGGGCGGTGGAGTACCACATGCATTGCCTAAGACTATGTGTAACTTAGGCGATGCATGCTTAGCGATAGATCTTAAAGGATGGCTGCAGTCAACCCCAACAAAACCGGCATCGGTTTCAAAGTGAGGTGCCCCAGCAGAATAGAAGCCACCTACGAAACAAGATAAGTACCTTGTAGGGATTTTCTCAAAGACCCGGATACAGAACACGGCTTTGCCTGCGCCAGCAGTTGTTTGGAACTCTCTGGCTCGCTGTTGGGAGGACCGCAGAACCGCAAACCGACCAGGCACAAGGTCCCTCCGTACTGTTGACGACAGACACCCTGTAAACTCGTGCCGTAGACTTCCGTCAACGCGCGCAAATCCTTGAAGCCCTCTTCAGAACATCTCAAGCCATAAAAGTCGGAGGGCCTAGATAGCTGATGGTAACAACTCTACAGCCACAGGCCTAGAGGCACAGGCGCAGGTGGAGGAGGCGGTGCCGGAAGAGGAAGGCCTTTCAACAACAGCTTGCGGAGGGGCCCAACCGACTTCCAGCTTTCTCTAAGAGATTCAGGTCTCGGGGTTGGGGTATAGCTTTTTGTTTTGGGTGGTTCAGGGTTTATAGTATCGGAGCCTAGGGGTGAGGGATTCAAGAACCCAAACTTTATACAACCTAACAGATCCCGAAGTCCTCCAACAAAGCAAGCTTACTTAACCAACCCGGACCTAAAACTCTCCATCAACCACCGAAGCCCGACATAAGTCCTGCGAACAACTCGACAGAAATCCTACATGCGCCCCTCGCGGAAACAAAACCTCATCTCCTTTGCTTTGGGATCAAAATCCCCTCTCCCAAACACTCGAAACTAGACCAAAAATCCAAAACCCTAAACCCCATTCCTTTTGAGCAGGGGCTGGCTGCGCACAATGCCCTGATCCTTCTAGACCCTAAAGGCCGTAAACCCCAAGCCAAACCCCGGTGCCTGAATGCATCGGTAGCTCAGGGCAGGGGCGCCATGATCGCAGGCTGCTCGGGTCATCTACTCCAAAGACATGGTGCGTGCGTGCCTGTGTATACATCTGCATAGATGTATAGATGTATAGATGATATATATATATATATATATATATACATATGTGTGTGGGTGTATGGGTGTATATGCAGGTGTGCATGTGTGTAGATGTACGGATTTAAGGTTTCGAGGTGAACTTTGACGTCTAATTAGGGGTGTTTTAGGTTCAGGGTCTTAGCGCTTCGGGGGTCGTCGTTTAGTGGACCCGATGTGCTTGCAGCACAAATACTATCAGTAGTGATTCAGACCCCTACAGTAAATGGATACGGTGCTTCTGGACTCAGGGAACTTGGGGTACAAACCTTGCGGCTGAAGGTCGGACTTGGTGTATGAGCTTGAGGGTTTGAAGGCCTGGTGTCCGGAGGTTTGAAGTCAGGAGCTCGAGAATGCTTGCCATGAGTTCTCCTCTTCGGGTTGAAGACATTGCTGCTTGCACTCTTCGTGTGTTAACTGGCTTTGGACCTGCTTCCTCGACTCAAAAGGCTTCGGTTTTTGTGGTCGCCAAGGAAGGATCTGGGGTTTAGGCTATGTGCTGATGTCTGCTACCTGCCACAAGGCCGATGGTGCGACAGCCATGGCCCAGAAAGAACCTGAATACTTTGCGAGACGCCCACAGACCCTCTGGGATTCAACGTCTCTGAGCTTGCCTATCCTCTTTGGCTACCCTGGTCCCACAAGTCGAGGTGTCGGATCCTTGTTTCATGTAGTGTCAATGTCTCAAACCCAGTGCAAGCGCCGCACTCTGTTCCTACAGCACGGTGGTAGCGGAGAAGCTGCATGGCCTTGGTAGGCGGCAGGGGAAGCATGGTACTCCAATTATGTCATCATTGCTCGAATGGAAACCGTACGTACATGTGTGAGACGTCATGTGTGCGTATTGTATCAAGAACTATCTACGTATATATATATATATATACATATATGTATGCATATATATATATA
>CAJNDV010013058.1:20968-43714 GCA_905221635.1 Symbiodinium sp. CCMP2456
TTAGGGTCCTGAAGGTCATGCAGGATCTATATCATCAACAGTATGTAGCCTCTCCTAAATCTCAGCCCAACAAAGGGTCATAAACCCCGAAAGGCAAGGTGTAGATGGCCGCATCATAGTCTGCAAACCCTCTGTCCTGAAGCCGCAGAGAAAGCAAACGGCCGGTACACATGACTGCAAGGTCAATAAGACCAGAACCCATAAGCCCTAGAGGCCTTAGGTTTAAGGGTTTAGGATCTAGGGCCTAGGGTTTGGGGTTCAGGGTTTAGGGTATAGAACCCTGACCAAAGGTTTGACTGCAAGCGAACTCGTCCTGGAAGTCTCAGAAAATGGAAAGCCAAATATAAATCGTTGAATGGATGGGTCTGAACAACTACTAACTACTAACAGCAGCCTCTTACACTCCGTAGATAACTTTCGTACAAGCCCTAAACCCTCAACCCCAAAACCATTATTAAAGCAGTTATAGGGATCCCTACACCCAACTAGAGCCCCGAGACACTGGAGCCACCCGAACGTCAGAGTTGAAGAAAGAAAGCTTGCAAATCTACGCTCCTCGGTTATGGTTTAGGGCTTGGGGTTTGTTTTCTTGTTTAGGGTTTATAAGGTTTGGGGCTTACCGCTGAGCTCCAAACGCAAAGTATAGAGATCACCACGGGCCATCCTTCGTCCATGTTCCTACCTCGCTTGATGAAGCACCTGGGGCCCGAAGCCCAAATCCCAAAGCCTCTAGTAGGGGCCTTGATAATTAGAATAGGTTTCTGGGAGGTCCTTATTATACTTATAGTATAAAATACCCCAAACCCTATTCTGATTATTAAGGCCCCCTATATTATATTCCAATCTCCTGGTCCCTTCATGTTTTCGGCACAGCCGTCAAAAACGCTGTATACCAGAACTACCTTAAGTGCCAGAACTACCCTGGATAGCCTCAACCCTACCTTGACATCAACCTTTTTGAACCTAAACCCTAAACCCTGAAACCGTACATCAACCTTATATACCCCAAACCCGAAACCCAGAAAGCTTCAAATCTCAACTCCTCCGGCGTCTCACGAAGCATGCGAAGGGCCCGAGGCCACTGTGAGGGCTGAGCCTCACTTCAAAAGCCAGGCTCCACAGCAACGCATTAAAAATCAGGGTAACACAAGTCTAAATGCTAAGCCCTAAAGCAGTATACAACGGAGAGGCCTTAGGATGAGGGTGCTGGGATATATGAATATGAGGCTGTATTAAGGAATTCGAAAAAACAGCATTACAAAAGATTCAGGCTTGTGTATTCTACTACCCTAGCTCCTGGTCTTCAGCTTTAGTTGGGGTAGAGCAAAGCAAACTTGGGACAATGGGTGACCTAAGGAGACTGGCACAGGCGTGCAAGGATTTGGTGTCCAGGAGTTGTATTCAGCGCCTGAATTCTTCTTTGTTCGCCTTCAGAGCACTCCCTTCATATCTATACCACAATAGATCCCAAAAACCCTGTTCTGAGTCTGAAGCCCTTTATGTTGCAGGCTTTGTGTCAGGCTTGCAGTTTGCAGACTTCGGTGCTTGAGGAGTGTGCCAAGAGGGCCTGGCAATAGGGCCGATGATGCTGTATCCCTTTTTTCCGCAGGCTTGCCGAGTTCAGGCCGGGAAGCATCATGCTGTTCTCTGAACAAGCAAGACACGTAACAGAAACACGAATCCCAGCCTTTCATGTTCACCTTGGAAGTGCATCACTTAATGCTCCGAATATTCGCCCAAAGCGGTTACTATTTTTTGATTTTGGACCCCCAAAGTAGGTTCTATTTGTGCAGTTGGAGTCTGAGGGTATAGGTTCAGAGCCGAAGCAAGATGGATGTTCCAGCCCTTGGCGCCGGGCGCGCTCGCAAGCACTTACGGCCTCAGTCGGAAAGCAGGTATTGGAATTGCGGCTTTCTGCGAGAATCCCTAAACCCTAAACCCTAAACCCTATAGTTATGCCCTGGAGGCGCAATGAAGAATTCACCAAGCAAGGCTCATGTATCAACAAAGATCCACGCTTGGCTTCATTGGCAGCTCGGGGGCTCCGCGTCTGCCTTCAGAATAAAGGGTTTAGGGTTTAGGGTGATCTACTTCCCCACATCCTACTTCACATATCACCTCACGCGTAGTCGTTGCCAGAGTCTCAGTATGCCCGGAGCCTCTCTTGGCTCAAACGGAATATATCATATAGGGAGGAAAAGCAGCTTATATCCACTTTGGAATGCCTTTGCGACTTCTCCGTCCAGGCCAACTCAGGGGCAAACGGCGCTGCATGTGACAACATCAAGCCTCACGTGCGCCAGGAGGAATTGCTTGGGTTCGGGCACTTCCCCTCGGGCAAAGCGCTCTGTCTGGGTCGTGGCGGTCAAGGGGGTGCCTTAAACCCCCTCCAACGGCCTACTTGTTTAAGGACATATATAGGGATATCATGTCTTTACACCAGTGTAGAGTGTAGTTTACCGGAGGGTTAGAAGCTTCCTGTTCAGGCCTTTGTAGGGTTTGCAAACCCTCGATGGGCAGTCCAAGTACTATAGGGGCCTCAATAATTAGGATAGGGTTTTGGGGTAGATTCTACTCTGCTTATAATAAGGAACCCCCAAAATAGTACAAATAGTATTGGTAATTAATTTAGGCCCTATACTAGCGGACTCGGATACATTGAAATTGCATCCGAACACCGGGCTCCCGTGTTCCAGTCAGGAAGCCTTCGAGGTTCTAGGATATTAGGGTTCGGTTTAGGGTTTAGGGTCTATAGGGTCTATAGGGTTTAGGGGATATCAGTGCATATAATTTCATGACAACCATATCTGTTGTAGATGTGTTGGGATGCATTTTTTTTTGGGGGGGGGGGGGCATGGGAATTACTTGGGCCTGAGGGTCGGAATCTAATCTGCGCGATTGAGGGCTTTCAGGTTTGGGGGGGGCCTGAAGAGCCCCTGAACCCTAAACCCTAAACCCTGAAAAGCCTAAGAGCTGACTCCCGGAACCTACTGAGTGAATCCCTCAGAGAGGTTACAGTGCAAAGGTCCCAAAAATCACTTACGATATCGTTGGCGCGTCATGCGGGACGTGAACAAAATGTCACCGACGCAACCATCCCTCAACTCCAGAAGCCCCAAAGCTCTAAAACCTTCACATCCTTTTGCCCTAGCCCTTAACCCTCCAAACCCTCAACCGTAGTCTGTCAAAAAGTCAGCGAGCCGAACGACGTGGGGCCGGGCGTAAAGGGCTTTTCTAATAGTTTGTTCCTGCAGTGCCCGCGGACCAGTATAGCAAAGCAGCGATGCACAAGCCAACGCAGCAAGCGTCAACCGCAAGCAACAAAGACAGCACACGAAACCATCCCAGTGCAACTTAAACTAAGCATCGGGAACTCTGTCCTGTGGAGTTCGACATCCTCGGCCTATATATAGCTTTCCAACGTCTATATACATCGGGGTCTCTTCAACTCGGTTTGCCATAACCCCAAGTACTACAAAGGGTTTCGACACCATGCCGGAGTGAGGGTTTCTTGGGTTTCCCTATGCCGTGATATCCACAAGCAAGAACCTGAATCCTAAACCCTCGATCCTAAAAACCCTCTAATGCAGGGACCTTAATAATCTGAATAGGGTTTTGGGGGGCATCTTGCCCATAATTGTAATAAGGAGCGCTCAATATAGTATAGGTAATTCTTGAGACCCCTATATTACCAGAAAGCTAGCGGCCTTCCTCCCCACGCCCGCAACGTCGCCAGCGTGCCGACCGCCTCCGCCCAGCGGCGGTTCCGGGCGCCTCGCGAAGAAAAGCTTTGAAGATGACTGAACCCGAACTTAGGGCTTTAGGGTGTAGTGAACAGTCGGCCCCAAATGGTAGTTAATTAGCGTCTGACAGCGGGTGGATGGAAGGTCTAGGTGAACTGATGTATACACGGCCCGCTTTGTGATCGACCGAAAAAGGCCGCCATCGTTCAAGAAGTATGGCGGTCTTAGCTGAAGCTTAAGGGTTTTAAGGCTTAGGGGTTAGGGGTTTAGGATGTCTACTTTCTTTGGCCTTTCGCCGCACAATGCTGTGGAAGCTTCAGGGTCTTTGTGTTTAAGTATCGCTTACCAAGCAGCTTTTTTCCGTTCGAGGCAAAAAGGCTCTGGGGTTAAGGTTGAGGGTTTAGGGTTTAGGGCTGATAGTTTTAGTGATTTTCGTGCTTCTCTGGGCGGGAACCTGGCCGCCCTGACGAGGATCCGTATCACCCTACACACCCGAATCTGTGTGCTGAACACTCCAGAGCGATGCTTTCGCCGAAGATGGTAGTCGATTACTGATCCATCACTTCCCCCCCTTGTCCAATAGCCCCCTAAAAAGAAATCCGGAAAACACCCTTACAATCATTCGCGCCTTTTACAACCGGTTTTGAATTGGGGGGTTCACGAGCAAGAGCAGGAGCAACAGCAGGAGAAGGAACCAGGGCAGAGGAACAACAAGAGTAGGGTCAAGGGCTAGAGCAGGAGCAGGAGCCGCAGCAGGAGCGAGAATCCTCAGAGTGATAAACCCCACCTTATTATAATTGTAAAAAATCTGTTCGAGCTTCTATTGCCGGAGGGGGGGTGGATACTGCAGGTTCGCTTTTGTCCAGCGGCACTTCTGAATTCCATAAATAAAATCAACATGCGCATGCTTCTCAATAGCCGCAAACCCGAAAACCAGGCAACCTGAAACCAGCAGATTGAAGAGGGCGAAGAATATAAGCCCTCAGGTAAAGGACAAAGCCTGAACCTGTGCAACTATCCACAAACCCTAAAACAGGAGATCCATCCTAAAGTCCTGACCCCTATAAACCCACGGCGTGTAACAACACCTTCGACAACCCTCTAAACAAACCGGCTCTCCCGTAGCTCCAAACCCTCAACCGTCTACCCGAAACCCCAAGCATTACGCTTCTCGACCTCAAGCACTCGTAACCCTGAACCCTAAAACCCAAACCCTATAATTAAGCAAACGGACGCTCCGCTTCTAGGTGCCCAGCACCCGTTGAGCACAGCGCTACCTGTGAACTCGTCACCTAGGCCCGGGGCAGGTGTTTATGGGTTTAGGGTTTGGGGGTTTAGGGATTTTCTGCGGCTTCATAAGAGAATGTAGGGGCTGCAGAAGAACTTTTAGCCAAATGCAGCCTGCATTTGGCACAGGCTCTGCGGGTGAGGGTCTATGGGGTCTAGGGTTTGAGGTTTCGTTCAAGGCTTCGGGTTTGGAGCTTTTAGTAGGGCTTTACGGTTGAGGGTTTAGGGGCCTCATCAAAAAAAAACACAACGGCCCAACATACTCTACGGTCTGCGAGTTTGGAGGGGTGGCACGTAGCCCAACAACCACGAGTTGGTGTGCCTGGAACGTTATCCAATCCTTGCTGTAACAGCAGGCAGCTGTCTGCAACCAAGACACATGCGCTGGGGGAGCACTGGTGGAGCCAGGACCATAGCTGCAACGAGCCGTCCTGAGTGCTGGGGAGGGCATGGGATTTTTGGGTGTAGAAATCCGGAGTGATACCTCTAGCGAAAGTAATTACGGGTTTGGGGGCTGGGGCACTTGTTGTCTGCTACAGGATGTAGGCTTCTACAAAGCCCGAGATTTGAAAGTAGGGCGCCAGAATATGCACAAGACGTTTTCGTGTATTTTTGCGACGAACACACTCCAAAAACAGCTTAGAACCGGGACACTGGAAAAACGGTAGACCTGATTGGAATGATAGATCTTTTTCAAGCCCCAAACACCCCTTAACACGTGACTCTACACCCTGACACCCCTAAACCCTAAAACCCCATCAACTTGCAACTCCGGACTGGACCGTCAACCCTTAACCCAGATCCTGGGTTCGAGGGTCCATAAGGTGTTCCGGACGGTTTAGGGTTTAGGGTTTAGGGTTTAGGGTCTAGGGTTTAGGGCCTAGGGTTTAGGGTTTAGGGCTTAGGGTTTAGGGGTTAGGGTTTAGGGGGTGTTCCGGAGCCCTCAAAACCCGATTCCTACACCCAAGGGCCCCCGAAGCCCGAAGGGCCGCAAGCCCTTCTGCATCCAGGCGTGGGAAGTTGGCGCCGGGGAAAGTTAGAGTTCTCCCAAGATGTTTCAGGAGAGGCAAGAGGCTTCACAAAGGACAAACTCTGAACCCTGAATCCCAAAATGACTCCTACCTTAACCTACCAAAACCCACCTTTTTGTAGGCTCTTATTATAAACCCTCATATGGGATTCATGACCCTACAAAAAAGTAGGTTCTGGTGGGTTAGGGTACTTGGAGGATCATGGGACTTAGTAAGTAAGCTTATAAGTCCCCTAATTGGGATTATAAGTATAGTTGTCTTAATTGTAACCTTACTTAAGTCCCATGATCCTTTAAGTAATTGTAGCAAGGAGCCCCCCAAAATCAGCCCTAAACCCTAAACCCTTAAGTAAGCCATAAAAGCCCTCCTAAGCTGCTTTAGCTCACCGCGATGCTCGCATCCACCTGTGCAGGCTCAGTCCCTGGCCCAGCGGCCTGGGGAAGCTCAGGGCTGGCAGGCTAAGGGTCCCTGGGCCTACGGTTTAGCGTTTAAGGTTTGAGGGTTTTGGGATTTAGGTTTAAGTTTAAGTCTAAGGTTAATGTCTTAGGGTGTTGGGGGTCTAGGGTTTAGGGTTTAAGGTTTTAGGGTTTTGGGCTTTTGGGGGTTATAGTTTTAGGTCTAAGGTTTATGTCTTAGGGTGTTTAGGGTTAGGTTTTAGGTTTAAGGCTTTCGGGTTTTAGCGGGGGGTTTAGGGTTAGGTTTTAGGTCTAAGGCTTTAGGGTTTTGGGGGGTTTAGCTTTAGGTTCTAAGGTTTATGGCTCAGGGTGTTTAGGGTTAGGTTTTAGGTTTTAAGGTTAATTTATGTCTTGGGGTGTTTAGGGCTTAAGGTTTATGGCTTGGGGTGTTTAGGGTCAGGTTTTCGGTCTAAGGTTTATGTCTTAGGGTGTTTAGGGCTAGGTTTTAGGTCTAAGGTTTATGGCTTAGGGTGTTTAGGGTTAGGTTGCTCTTTTGACGATGGGGGTTCACCGGGTTCGCAGCTTGGGGCCCATGAGACTTGTACGGTGAAAGCCTTGTTGGGGTTTCAGAGCTGATGGATCTAATATAGGGGCCTAAATAATTACCAATATACTACTCTTTTTTTTTTGTTGGGGGGTGGGGTCCTTTTTACAAAAATAGCAGAACACAATGGCTCCCAAACCTCTAGTCTAACTATTCAGGCCTCTACATTAAGGATCGAGCTTGAGTTGTGTTCTTCCGGCCTGTGGCATGTCGTCATTACGAACGGTCACAGCTCCACCCTGCCATGGCAATATGGAGCAATACCCACCACTGCAAGCATCCGGAGCTTCTCTCGAGCAGGTCTGAACAAGGAATCATCGCAACCATAAGCCTGCACCCTCTGCCACCTCGACAGTGCCTGCTCGGACCCGTGCGAAATTTACAAAGGACACCTGAATGTGAGGACTACGCTAGACACACTGAACACCCATAAAATAACCCGTATATTCACGAAGCGAAACCATCTACCGAAACTAAGCAACCCCCATCCCGAACCCCACCACGTGGCCTTGAATCCGAAACACAACGCATCTTGCTTAGCGACCTTCTTCCTGCACCGCACCTCGGGACACCGTGCGCAGGACCGCGCTGCCGGCATAGGAGTCTGGTGCCACTCTCTCCTGGCATCGACAAACAGGTGCATTCATCATAGACAGACCTAAGAAGGAATGCAACATGGGCCTTACAAAACTTGGATCGTGGGCTTTCAAAACGGGGTACCCAGAATCAGGGTCGTGTTACTTCAGTGCATCCTGCAGTGAATAGCCGGGTCGCTTCTGATTCTTGGGGATGTTGCATAGTTCGCTCTCGTAACAGAAAGTAGATACCAGATATCTATAGTATCGAAGGGTGATCCAACACTTCTTCTACCACAGGGGACTCGACAAACTAAACAGGGTTGTGAGGCACGGCATGCCCAGTATGTTTTACTGAGCTGGGTTAGCTTGTGACGCCCTATCTGAGCGTTCCCAATCGCGGATGTGGTGCAGTGCCCATTATCGAGGTTTCCGATAACTGCATCAGAATTCGGTGGGCTTTAGAGGGCTAGTAGCATACCTAGCAGGAGCAGCCTGCTGTCAGCCGAACACTTGCATGCGAATGCGGCCAAGCATAGACCCTACTCTTGAATTCTTGATGCCTACCTCAAGGAAGGAACCACAATCGGCAATTTTCTGCAGAGCTCACGTTACAAGTTCAATTAAGCAGAGGGCCTTTTATGATGTTCCTCGGGATATATTTCTTGATTTGAGGGGCATTACGCGACGAGTACACCCGGAGCCCACAAAATAAACAGCCGAAGCCCCGCAGCCCCTGAGGCAACGGCTGCCGGCAGCTGCAGCAAGAGCCGGGCAGCCTGCCAAACTTAGACCCTACCTATAGTCTCCATAGTAGTTCCTTTTTTTGGTTTAACCAAGTATATATTAACGATGTTATAAGGGATCCCCAAAAAGGAACTACAGTGGAGACATATGGAGACTATAGGTAAACCCTATAAACCCCTAAAGACCTTTGATTGAATTTGTCTCACCCGGCCCTAACCTCGAACCAATAAAACCCCGAAGCCCCAACCTAATTTCCCACGGACCGTACACCCCAAAGCCTTAGCCCGAAAATCCTGACAACCCTTACCGGACGCTGAGCAACAAACAAGGCTCAAGAACACCCTTCGAAGCATGCCCAACAAACGCCTACATCCCCCTGTTATGTCGCAAAGCTCTGAGTGTGGGGGGGGGGGGCTTTAAGTAGTAGAAAAGGCCTACTGTAAAGGTTTCATACGGGCAAAGGGGGGACACTTTTACACAGGATTCAGGCCAACGATTACAGGACTATGGGGTGTAGCCTTGAAAAAGCCCATGTACCCCCATAGTACAAATCAGGAATTGCGGCTGTGCTTCGTGCAAGTATTTCCCCCAAATACTACGGGTAGTTTGGTTACTTCGGGTTCATTGCTACACCGCTTCCGGCACAATGATTAAAATAAATGAATTACATGGTTGCGGTTTACACCTTCTTTAAGCAGTATGGTGTCAAGTAGGGTTTAGGGCTCGGGATTTCGAGGAGAGGAAAGCGGGTGAGGTGTTGAAGGAAACTTGCTCTGCAAGCGCAAGAAATTCTAACGTTTTGTTTGACCTGGAAATCCTGGCCATAAACCGTCAACCTTATACCGTAAACCTTGGGCAAGCATTTTGCTCCCTGGGCACTTCAGCTAGAGGTATGGCTCAAGCTATGTTCGTGGCTTGGGAATGCCATTGCTGACCTAGAGCAGGCAAAGCATCGTATCTAACTATAGGGGCCTTGATAATTTGAATAGGGTTTTGGGGCACATTCTACTATACTCATGATAAGGAACCCCCCCAAAAAAAAAATACTACAGGTAATTGTTTATATCTCTGAACCCCAAACCCTAAACTATAGGCCCCTACATCATCTAAGTAGGAAATGACGGTGGTGAATCCCTTAGCACTTCGACATGAGAGGCTGCGAAACACCTCCTACATGCTAAACCGACACCGCCAGAACTCCGAAAGGTTGAAGCCTACCGCAGTTGAGGGTCCGGACAGTATTTGGGACATATATTGTGCGCATATACATATATGTATATATATATATATATTATTGTTATTAGTATTATTAAAAATTTTTTCTTATTATTATTCGTATGTATGTATGTATGTATGTATGTATGTATGTATGTATGTATGTATGTATTTTAAGGCATGACACTTATAATGAAAAGTAATCCTCCCTCAAGACGGAGATAACGGCCTCCTGCCAGCTGGCTCTACCCTGACAGGCACGGTTTGGGGCTTAGCGGAGAGACTTCACGGTTTGGGCGTGGAGGGTGGGCGGTAGCAAGCCCCAAACCCTAAACCCCAAGCCCCAAACCCTAAGCCCACTGTTTTAGGGTTTAGGGTTTTAGGGTTTAGGGTTTAGGGTTTAGGGTTTTGCTTAGTTGACCGGCGCCTTCGGCGTTTGCAAAAAGCTATGGCCCACCGTTTTCTGTTTGGGAGGGCCGGAGGTATGCTGGCTTCTCCACACGAGGCTTTCCGATATGAGGGTCCTAAACGCTCATGGACCCACTAATAATCATGATTATATAACAAATAATCAAAACCAAGGGTCAGAAAAAGCGCAGCTAGCCGGGATAGCAACAACACCCCTGAAGTCACAATATATTGAACCCGATGGACGGAAACCACATATCATTGACTCAAAGCTCGACGACCAGCCCCGCTAACCCCCATTGGCACCTAACCCTAACTCATATGGCAAAAACCCCGAAAAACGTAACCCCATCGAAATCCTAAACCCAAAACCCCTAAACCCATCCTGGTAAGCTTCAGCCCGAAAAAGGCTTCCAGCGCGCTTCTAAACCCTGCATGCGGATTCTTCAGCTCGTTGGTGTTGCGTTGCTGGCATGGAAGTGATGGGCTCAGCGTCATCTTTCAGGGTCCAGGTTTAGGGTTTAGGGTTTAGGGTTTAGGGTTTAGGGTTTAGGGTTCCATTCAGGTTAAGTTCAAGGTTTCATCTAGAATTGCGTCTGAAAGCCCTGACCGAAATCCTATGCGGGCCGTTTCAGGACTGTCTGCTAGGGCCCCGCATCCGCGGCTGCCCTTTCACCCCGCCGACCACATCGAACACTCAGATCCGGAATCCACCCTGAACCCTGTAGTCCCCCAAAGCTGGGAAGCGGGCCTTACACGCAGCCGCCACGGCGGCATTCGACTCCCAGGCAGTGGGGCCCCTGTTGGTTCAGGGTTTAGGGCTGAGGGTTCGGGAGAACCTGCGACCGTGGGCACGTTTGGAGGTGCTCCAGGTTTGGGATTATGCGAGCCTCTTTGTTAACAGCGGGCCGAGGACCATGTGGGACTACCTACAAGCCAGCGCCGTGCATAACATGAGAGCTTGCGGCTCGGATGAAATATGGGTTTAGGGTTAAGGGTTTAGGGTTTAGGGTTTAGGATTAATCCTAAACCCAAAGTAATTTAGGGTCGAGGCCCCAGCGTCTGGGTGTGTAAGATACTTATTGCCACCTGCCCGGTCTGTTTAGGGTTCCAGGGTCCGGGAGTATAAATTCAAACCACAGCCCTTTCATCCACTTCGTCCTGAGTATACATCCAGACTCCATTCCCCGTATGTTGGCTCCGGGTTCCCCCTAAAACCCTAAACCTCTGAACCCCTAAACCCCTAAACCCCTATAAACCTCTAAACCCCTAAACCCCCCAAACCCAATCCTCATGTCTGAAGTCTACACCCTACAGACTACAGCCCAAACAAAACTGACTTCCGAGGCCCGCCCTGAGCCAACCCTGTCCGGGAAGGTTTGGGCAATAGCGCTTTAGGGCTTACTGCATAAGCGGAGACTTGCGAGGCGAGAGAGAGAGAGAGAGAGAGAGAGAGCGAAACCCTAAACCCTAAACCCGAACCGCTTCGTCACTAAGCCCTAGGAAGGACCCTTTAATGGAGAGAGAGAGAGAGAGAGCTCGAAATCCTGAAGAGAGGGCTCCTGAGAGGCCACACCGTTTTTCGAATCTTGGCCTTCAGTGCAAAGCATGGCAACTTCGTCCTTTAGTTGAGGACAAGCTGCACGCACGGAACCAAAAATGCAAGAACTATAATTCTACCACCAAAGAAACGTGGGGTCTTGAGCTCTGTGGGTTTTGATGACTGCCAGCATTGCCTCTTCTGCCGTTCTTCACAAACCCTAAACCCTAAAACCCTGAACCTTAGCCCATGCGGAATTGTTGAGCCTCTGAGATACGATACGGCCCCCAAAGTATTCGCATCTACCAGTTGAGGGTGATACCAAGAACTGCCCACCGTAAAATCTAAATCTCCTGAGGCTTCAGACCGCGAACCCAGGCTACCCTTAGGCCCTAAACCCTACAGCCCTAGACCTTTCGAGCCAACCTAAAACGAGCAAAAACCTAGCATGCTCTGTAAAAGTATCTTGTGGATCTTTAAGCTGAGGTCCGTGAAAAGCTGAGGTCCGTGAAAAGTTCAGAAAATCCTTATGCTCCTAAACCAAGGAAGTACGGAACTTGTAGTAGTTGGGATGTCTTAACAATACTGGGTTACCTAAAGGATCATAGGACATACTTTCTACTTAGGGGCTGAGTACCCTAGCCCAAAAGGTTAAAGGTTACCGACTCAGCCACTAAGTCTGACCACAGTGTTTCAGAACAAGGCTAAAGCGGCCTGGTGGGGGCCATGGCGTATGGCTCGGACAGCTCATGATCCCGGGCTGGGGGCTTCGCGTCTGGGAGTTAGGGTCTCAGGATCCGAACTGTAGGGCTCTTGAACTTGAAGGATCTGTGGCTGATATGATCAGGTTTGAGTCTCAGAATGCAGAAGGCGTTCTCGAATATAGGTCGATTCGTAGGCTGGCTAGCCCAAAAAGTTGTGCTCGCTCACGAGAGCCTGTGGCTATCCTGACTCCACAGAGCTGTTGTCCTCTAGTGTAACTTACACTTGACATGTAACGAACCCACGCAAATTGTCTAAGACTTCGGGTATGTCAAGGCTACCAGGGTTTAAGCTTCATAGCAGGCACATGAACTGGTCTTGCAGCTGCGCGCGAGTCTGGCGCATGCATTGGAGCTTCGATGCAGAGTTTCAGGGTGATGCTGAAGGGGTTTCTCTCGTGAACTTCATGCGGGGTTGTTGAGGTTTTGGCTCGAATTGCGCATCCTGACCAACAAGCTCCTACTTAATTATCGGCTGCGAAAAGAACCAAAGCCCTAAACCCGAAACTTGCCTTAAACTCCAAGCGCGCTAGTGCATACTGAGCCAACAAACCAACAACCCATATGACCCTTCGCCAAACTGCGTTGCCTAAAACCGTTCCCCGACTCGTAAAAAGCGAGATGCACATGAATCTAGAATAGAGACCTTCATTATTAGCATGCAGTTTGGCTGTGTGCAGCATTCTCATAGGCAAAGAAGAACGTTGGTCACCGGTCACTGTTCAGGCTTTTCGACTAAGTCTTGAGGTTTCGTAAGGGCTTTACAGTTTGAACTAGTCTAAGTACTCCTTCAGGCACCTGTATTCGCCTGAACACCCTTGCATTCCAGGGCCTCCCTGGAGGGATGCCCCATCCCCCAAAAGTAGATCTGATTGGGGACCCTCTGCTACTAAACGGTCTACTTTAAATCGAAATACCCTGAAAAGATCTGTAAGGGCACTTTAAGAGAGCCCTGAAAGGAGCCCTTGAGGGATCTACTTCTCGGATCCTCCCCGGGGTCTGGTTCTTGGGGATCCCGAAACGCTGCAACTCAGGCCATGGGCTCTGAGCGACAACAAGCCCGACCCAATCAGCACATGAAATCTACTATTGCGCTACATGTTACTGAGTATGTTGTAGTACAGTAGATTCTAGAAAAGAAACAACTGTATAGTATAGTATAGCATAGTATAGCATAGTATAGCATAGCATCGCATAGTATAGTCTAGTATAGTCTAGTATAGTCTAGTATAGTATAGTATAGTATAGTATAACAGTATAGTATAACTAATAGTATAGTACAATGGTATTTTAGAGCAGTATAGTATAATCTAGTCTAGCCAAGTATAGCATAGTATAGTAGATGTAGTGCACTATCTATGCATCACGTCCTCGCACTCAGAAATCAAGGATGAAACCCCACATCCTCAGCCCAAAACCGATTCGCGAAATCTCAAACCCTGCACCTTGGAGCTCCAGACTGTTATGCACCTAAGATATTATAACAATGTATAAATCTGTATAACCCATACTACTACGGTGTAGTTAACCCATACTACTACGGTGTAGTGCAATTTAAGAGTAGTGAGTCGTAATATAAAGTAGAAAGCAGATCGTACGTAATTCGTATATGGTACATAGTGCACGGTATATAGTATACCGTTATTCCCGAGTACGTATACAGTATGTGTTATATAGTCTGCCGTAGACCGTGTGTACTATACGGTACATAATATTTGGGATAGAATCTGCCACATAGTATGCTAGAAGATCACAGCCCCAAGGCGCTGCCGATGAACTTTAAACCCTAAACCCCAAACCCCAAGCCTTAAACCTACCTACAGTCTTTATTGTAGTTCCTTTTTCGGGGATACCTTACAGGATCCTAAACATAAAGTTGGTTCAATCCCAAAAAAGGAACTACAATGGATACTACAGGTACAGCCCAAATCTCCCCCCTCCCCCCCCCAAGCCCAAGAAGCAGCTGAAAACCAGACGGCCGCTCGCCCGCAGCGGCCGCGGCCTTCGGTAGAACAGAGATTTTGCAGGGCCTGTAGTATTTAGGGCTTCGGGCGTTAAGCGCTTTGGGGTTTCGGGTTGAGAGCTTAAGGGGTTTGGGTGTAGGGGTTTGGGGTGTCGGGTTTAGAGTTAAGGGCTTTAGGGGTTGGGAGTCGTCGTCTTTCGGGTTTTGGGGCTTCCGAGTTTCGGGCTTTTTTGGGGGTCGGAGGCACTTTGACTGTCCACAATTTATGTGTCCGAAACTGAGGGGCAACGAATAAGTTGGCCGAATGCCTTGCGATTAGGCAGTACTAACATCAAGCGACCATTTACCAGAGAACATCGACGGATTATCGCTACTGTATTTACATACTAACATGTACATCGCCGGAATCCTCTTGTGCTTGAAGCTATGAGATGTGTTCAGCACAACGCTCAATCTACCTTTCCTCCAACGATCGATACTCGCCATGTGAGTCATGGACAGTCATAAACTGCGTAGATCACATAATAGAGGGGCCGAGGTTAACAACTAGAATAGGGCCTGGGGTATAGTTTTCCATAACTATAATAAGGAACCCCCCCCAAAACCCCTTCTAATACATTATACTATAATTATAATGAGGAGCCCCCAAAACCCCCTTCTAATTCTTAAGGCCCCTTCATTAGCCTCACCCCCCTTAAGCCCGAAGGGCCGGACTTTCGAGTGCCGTGCCTGGCTCTCCTCTCGAAGTCTCTTGCGGCCTCTCTTGTTCAGGCGCGTCACATCAGGGGCTCATAAGGTCATGTAGAGGTTCATAAGACCCTTATAAACGCCAAAGCCTACACCCTAAACCCTAAACTTAAACCTAAACCTAAGCCCTAAACCCTAAACCTATACCCTAAACCCTAAACCCCAAAGCCTACATCCCTAAACTCTAGGGCTTTAAAAAAACCAAACTCAGATTTTAGGAACCGTGGGCTGCCTGGATTGGGAAGCACGGAGCTGGATTGGTGTAATGTAGGGGCCTAAATGGGTTTTGGTTTAGGGTTTCAGCACTCACTCTCGAACATGTCTAGGCGAGGTTTAGGGTTCAGGGCTTAGGGTTTTAGGGTTTAGGGTTTGGGGTTTAGAGCTTAGGGTTTAGGGTTTAGAGTTTAGGGTTTGCCTATACTATGTTGGGGGGGGGGGGGGTCCTTATTATACTTATAGTATAATGGGTCCCAAATTTAAAACCCTATTCCAAATATTGAGGCAGGCACAAATAGTAGTAAAGGAGCCTTATTCCATAGAACAGGGTTCCTCTTATGGGCCCTTTTTTAGGGCTTATAGGGGCATTGTTTGGGACAAGTTTTTGAGTATACCATACATCACTGTACTATGCTCCAGGAACTTCTTGGTACCCATTCAGGCTTGTATATTTTGGCACCTGAAAGGGTGGATAAAGGCAGAACCCTTAGACCCTGAACCCGCATCTCTGTAGGATGTCTGTCAACAAAAAGCCAAAAGCCATCTCGAATCACACTTGAGCTTCAAACGTTAACCCACCCTGACATTTGTAGGATATGCCTCGTTGAACCCTACAAACACTAAACCGTGATTCGGTATAACAAAACAAAAAATGCTATATCAGTGATTGCCCACGGAGTCTACTATACTCGGGGGATTATTAAAGGTTGACCTGTAGCATTAAAGGGAGTATAGTACCCCAAAAACATTAAAGGGTTACCTATTCTACTACTAAATAGGGGTGAAGGGTAGACTGTCTTCTTTCCAGCACCCATGCAATCGATGATGTTGCACTTTGAGCAACTGGGGTCCCGAACTCTACACCTCCAAACCCTGAACCCTACATCCCAGTCCTTGAACCCCGCAATACCCAAACCCTACCATTTTTCCCCCAACCCTCAACCCCAATCCTCAAACACACAAACCTCAACGCCTAATTTAGCCCAAACCTCAAAGGAATAGACCCAAGTTCTGAAACCCAAGGGCTGTACCAAGCTCACTATCACTTTGAGACCCCTCTGTGTAGAGATTTAGGATTTGGGGCAAACGGCTTCGCTAGTTTAGGGTAGGGGTTTACGGTCTCGGATCCTCTCAATCCTACATACCTTATCCCGAAGGCTAACTAAGGCAACGTAATGTTCCTACGAGATTCATAGCAGGTTATGACCCCTTCATCGTAAGGGCATAGCGGGGTATATTATACTATCATTGTACTAAGGAGCCCCCCAAAATAATATAGGTAACTATTTAGGGGCCACCATGCATGTTACTATATCGGATCGTTTCCCGGGTCCCCGGCGGAATAGCACCACTCGGCATACCACGGAGCAGAAGCATAGGCTGACCTCATGATGTTGTAGGAACGCACAACAAGGTCTCAGAGCATCTTTAGGCTATACAGGTGCCTTAATTACATAGTAATTAAAGTGCTACCTCGTTCAAGGCTTGTACCTTTTGCTCGTTTGGAGAAGTTTAGGGTTTAGAGGAAGGGGTTGCGCTCCAGGGCCTCAGCTTTGCTGCAGGTTTGACCATGGTCTTCGTGATTTTGACCTAGCTAACTGGCTCCAGAGTTTAGCAGCAAAGGACTGCAAGCAAGTCGAAAGAAAGCTTAAAGCAAACTTGGGAGACCTACGTAGGTCCCAAAAGCTCCATACAAGGCCGGCAGATTCCCGGAAACCTCCTGTCTTCGGCCAAATCTGGGTCCCGAGCAGCGGAGATCACCAGAATCGTGGCTAAGTTGCTCTGTTCCTGTCCGACGTGTGTTTCCTATGCAAGGTTCCGGATAGGCCTTAAGCCCTTTGTGCTGCAAAACACTAACCCTAAACCCGACATTTTAGGTCTCCACTGCAACGATAAGCCCTGCAAAGGGGTGTGGCCTCACTCAGCCCAGGATCCAAAAGCATGCAATGCGTGACCGGCCGCTCCGAATTTTGACATCTGACGGAGTGTTACTGGGTTGTTCTCTAAATTACTGTAAGGTCACTTTTAGGGTCCCTTTTATAAGGGTGCCGTGCTATTTTGGGGACCTAAACCGGGACCCTAATTTGGAGAACTACCCTACCGAAAATACCACATCGCTATGACATATCCGGGCAGGCTTGCCCTGAACCCCACACCCCCCAAACTCCAAACTACACTTAAACCGTATGCCCACTTGCCGACCGACAGGGCAGGACTCACATTGTTAAGCTCATTGCTGTATAAACATCTTAGCTTGAGAAAGAAAGCAGCCAGCAAGAGCCAACAGGAGATACCATGCAACAGCTGATTACATGCCCGCACGAGCTTGCCTACACATACATAAAATAGAATAGAACAGAACAGAACAGAATCGAATAGAACAGAATCTGAATAGAATAAAAGAAGACAGAACAGAACATAACAGAACAAAAAACTGTAGCAACTCTTCCTCAAAGCCCTAACTCACAAGAAAGCCCACCTGGAAGGCGCCGTCATCCGTTGGGATCGTGAACTCAGCCGCCATGTCAAAGCAGAAATGTATCCCGCTACTTACAGGATCATGGGACTTAGTAAGTAGGGTTTAGGGTTTAGGGTTTAGGGTTTAGGGTTTAGGGTTTAGGGTTTAGGGTTTACAAAGCCTAAACACTGAACCCTAGGGCTACTGTTGCCTAAACAGTGGTTACTGGGTTGCCTAATAGATGGGTAGTAACCTACTCTTCATTTAGGTTACTGGATGAGTTTATATACGGCTTGTATAAGCTACTAGTTAAATTCAGTTTCGTAAGGTTGCTGGTTTTGAGGAGTGCAAAATGCGGTTCAGGAGGCCTAATATAAGGGACGAGGAAACTTCCTGGTCAGACTCAGAGAGAAGAGAGCCATGCGTCTCGCTCGAATTGTAAGGCTGAACAATTTTCTTGGGTGTAGGGTTTAGGCTGGGTTTAAGGATTTTGGGGGGCTTAGGGTTTAGAAGTTTCGGGTTCAGTTATATCTTGGCCTGAGCCGTGCTAGAGCTCAAAACCAGCGATGGCTGTGATGTCTGGCTCGTCGAGCAGATTAACCTTCTCGTCCCGAAACTTGAAGTCCTTCAAGCACTGCCGGTCTGAGTTCGGACCCGGAAGTGTCTTGCAACAACTTAGGCCCCAAAAGCAGTCGGAACCTTTTTGCAGGCTACCTGCTTAAGCTTGGGACCCTACTTGGAGGGTCATAAGACGTAGTAAGTAAGGTTATAAGTCCCCTAATTGGGGTTATAAGTATAGCTACCTTAATTATAACCCTACTTACTGAGTCCCATGATCCTCTAAGTACAGCTGGGGACAAGCCCGTCAGATCTGATGGCACCAGGGGCGCGGCCACGGACGTCGTGGTCGAACCATCGAGCGTGATGAGATCGGGCACCTGGACGGATAAGCAAGAATGGCCTGGTTGTGGGAGCCTCCCAAAACTAGTCGTAACACCATAATTATGACTATAATCTATCCGTGTAAACCCCAAACCCTCAAAGCCCCAAATCTGAGCAATGCCCTCCTTGGCCTCTTGAAATTGTATGAGGTGCTCTATACACGAGACCGGGAGTGGATACCATCTTACCACATGAGTACTACCACGGGGAAACCTTTGACTTTCATAAGACAGGGGATCCGAATAAACACATACGGGTGGGATCCTGGGGTTTGGGGGGGGGGGGGTTGGAGGTTTAAGATTTAGGGTTTTAAGGTGTGGGTTGTTTTTTGGGTTTAGGGTTTAGGGTTTGAAGGGTTTTGCATGCAAGGGTTTTGGATGGAAGGGTTTAGGGTTCAGTGTTTAGGATCATACGGATCCGGAAATAGTTCAGGAAGGCCTTTGGGGTTCAGGCGCTCGGCTGAAAGGTCCTCATCCGCAAGTCATCGGCACCACTCTGCAGAGAATGGGGTGAGTACTTCTGCAACCTGAGACCTTGCATAAATGACACTGCAATCTTGAAAGCCCGGTTGGGGGCTGCTAGGTGTATGGCCAACAGCGCTTCAGGGTTTGTACCAGCATTTGAACCAGCGGAGTTGCAGTAGTTATCGGGGGGGGCATCTGGCATCCGGGCATGGCTTAGAGTGAGGGTTCGAGGGTTTTAGGTGTAGGGTCTGCACTGGAGCATCCACACTTACCACAGTATTTTATGTGTCGTTTGTCACAAACGAATGAAACGAACACCCAGCTCTACCATACTTCAAACACGAAGCCTGTAAAGCATCGTCACAGGTGCTGAGCCCTAAACTCACCAAATCACATACGGCCTCACACCCAAAGCCGCACTTATTCTTGCGTCCACCCCATAAACCGTCAGTCTTAAGCCCAACCCCCAGTTCTAAACCCTAAATCCAACCAGCCGAAACCTTGCACACCACGTCTCCAGTGTGAAACTGAGGCAGTACTGGGGCCTTAATCATTAAGATGAGATAATATAGGAGCCATAATAATTAGAATAGGGTTTTGGAGCCCATTGTACTATACTTATAATAAGGAACCCCCAAAGTAGTATAGGTAATTATTTAGGCTTCTATATTTAACCGTAACTGTTTAGGCCCCTATATTACCTTCTGCTACCTGAACCCGAAGATGCTCCGAAACGCCCTCGGGCCCAAACTCCCATTTGCAACACCAGCGATGGCTCGATTTGGACCTCGGCAACTCCGGGCTAAGGGCGTGAAGGGTGTAGAGGGACCAAGAGGTTAGGGTTCAGGGCTTAGGGACCAAGAGTTTAGGGGGCCGAGATGCGCAGCATCCAAATACCGGGTTGCTATATCCTGGTTCTAGCTTGGGACAGCAGCCTGCTGCGGTTACAAAGGCAACTGGGTGTTTAGTATGGTCTGTTCTGCCAGCAAAATGAAGCGAGGGAGCAGGGAGGAAGACGAGGAGTAGAGAGGGGAGGAGTGCCAGAAGTGAAGCTCTGCAGTTCCACATTCCCTAAGCCCTAAGCCCCGAACCAGTGCCCTCATGTCGATCTGTCAGCTATTTCTGTTGATTCAGCGGCTTACCACGCTATCTATGTGCCTCTCGGCTTACGTGTACGCGTCGCAGAGCAGTCTAACTCAGACCTTGTCTTAAAAGAAGCCCAACCCTCTTTGCATCTGGTTTGCAACGACTCAGCCAGGACAGAAACAAGAGGCACACCCGAAGCCCACAGCTTGCAGCTAACAGCCTAAACCCGCAAAAAAAGTTTCAGCAAAAACCTTTGAACCCAAACACATTGGATAACTACTGGTTCTTAGTAGGGACTGGGTTGCAGAGGACCCAAGGGGGCTATCATCGGGATCCGTTCCCTCATTCCATACTAAGAACCAGGGAGACTAAAACGGCTCTTTGATGCGGTTGGATGCTGCATGGACCTGAGGACTTTGCGAGGATGCTCGCCTGAAGTGGGTTTAGACCTCGGAGGTGTGGGGTTTAGGGTTTTGGAGTGTGGGGTTTCGGGGTTCGGGACTAACTTTTCCAGGGTCAAGATTCGATTTGGGTGATTTGGGGCTTTGGGTCTTAAAGCTCGGGGTTTCGGGTTATTTCGAGTGCAGTCTGGAACGAGTCAGCTGTCCTGGCGTGCCGTTGTCAAGCCAGTTGTTTTGGGTGTCGCGGGTTTATAGCGGCTTTCGCTTCGCAGAACGTTTGCGAGTTCAGTGCGTCCTGCTTGCATTCCAAGGTTGTGCAGGTGTTTCGACGCACACCCTTTTGGGCACGTGGTTTGGGTGAGAGTGTTTCTCTGTCGCTTCGTTATCCTCACCTGAAGTCAGCACAAGTGCTGACGGCCGGAGGATCTAGGCGACCTTCTTCACGCCCTGAACATCTGGACTCCAGCTCGCGATGTAGTCTGTCTTAGCTTCCATGACAGCCTTCCTTGCTCAGTATACTAGGGGAACTGAATTAGGTTAAGGATTCACCTCTGGGATTATATGGGTCCAGTACCCAAAAAACGCTTTAGTTTACCTACTCTACTACTAAGCAGCAAAGGTGGCGACACACACACACACACGTATGAACCCTGAAACCTACAACCCATGTACAGCTTGGAGCCTGAAGCTCCGATTTCTGCACCCAGAAGACCTCTCTTTGAGATCCAGGAGTGAAAGTACTACAAGTGCTACTTTGCGGATCTCTGTCAAATCCGAAAGCAGCCCAACCCCAGATCCAGAATCTGGGGCCACAGCTGGTCACCTTGCGCAGCTCGCTCTTAAACCTTTCCATCAGGAAGGGTTTTGGGTTCGGGTTCAGGAATAAGAGATTACGGGATTGTGGTTTAGGTTTTTGGGCTCAGGGATTCCGGTCTAGGGATGAGGGTTTTGGGCCAGCGTCCCATAGCCCAAACGGGCAGCCTGGCTTGATCACCCCTGAGCCCTCAGCCCCTGCATCCTAAAGCCCAGAAGCCCGTAAAAAAACAAACAAGAAAATCCTGACAGTCCCTTCCAGAGCCCTCCAGCACGCTGTCGCAGCGCCCTTATACTAGGTGTCGATTTCAACCCCCCCCCCCCTCACCCCCAACAAAAAATACACATGAACAGCGTTCTGTGTCAAACAATAAGGGACATGTACAATTATCCCATGTCGGTAAGTAGTATAGAAGGCAAGGCTCCGGGGGGACCGACCAGACTTTGAGTGGAACCTGATTCTTCCTTCTTGGTACCCACCCCCCCACAAAAAAAAACAGGGTTTAGGGTTCAGGGTGTAGGGTTTAGGGTTTGGGGGTCAGTGTTTATACTGTATGAGACGCTGCCCCAGCATATCTTGTCATCGAATCTTACAGTAACTTGAAGACCGCAAGCCTTCCTCTGAATGAGTCTTCTGATAGATGGTCAGGCTTTACTACACGATATATCAACTAAAATATAGTGATTATCTTATTGCAATACGTCAAAACTTGTAAGCATACAACATAGTATCAACATGCAGTGCTTTTCTATTCTGTTCTTTTCTGTTCTATCAGGTTATATGTTATCTTTGGGAACTTTGCCAATCCACAAGCAACACGAAAGACCAACTTCCCTACCTGCCGCGGACTGTCAGTCTTGTGCCTTGCTTCTAAAATCTGCCGGTGAGGCGGCTAAATCCGGTTCTGCTCGAACACTTCGAGCAAAATTGACACGAAAGCTCCAGCTTCTAGAACTGAAGGTCCGCAAAACATGTAACATCCCTGCCTCCTTGATCCTTGAACCCTTAAAGTTGCGTTTCAAGCCGGAGTGTTGTCCCTCGTTCTCTTGGATTTTCGCCTTTCCGAGGCGTCTTCCCCACCAGAACCCGCATCTCCGGCCCTGAAACCCTGTGGGGTTTCCCGGCAACGAGACTTTCCTTGAAAGGGTTTAGGGTTTAGGGTTTAGGGTTTAGGGTTTAGGGTTTCCCATCGCAAGCGGCGCGCCTCGACCCAGAGGGTCGCGGGGCGGCGCGCCCAGCTGGACGCGACATCCCACCCCAAGACCACCCAGACATCGAATCTGTTAGGGTTTAGGGTTTTTTTACATTATTATCCATAGATGAATTTGGAGTTCGGCAGGCGTCATTTC
>CAJNDV010013058.1:51351-64692 GCA_905221635.1 Symbiodinium sp. CCMP2456
CCCCCCCCCCCAAAAAAAAAACGAACGAACGCAGGTCCCGTAGCACGCCTGCAGCAAAAGCTGCTCCAAAGCAGCACCGTCCTGCACAAACGTTTGCAGGCTGTTCAGAGGAATCCCCTAAGGCCTCAAGGGAACATAGGGTAGTACATGATAGGGTATAGCAAAATATCATAGAATATCGAATATGAAGAGTATGGAATATGAAAATACACCGTATCATAGTCAAACGTGGTAGAGTATGAGATACGAAAATTACAGTACGGAACATACATGCAACGGGTGCATGCAAAATCAGTCTCTCCGTGAGCGACGCAGTTCAAACCATAAAGTTAGATAGTCCAGAAACGACTACACGGGAGACTATAGGCAAAATCCTACAGCCCTAATACCCTAAAACCAAAAGAAAACAAAACCCGGAACCCCCTAAACCCGAAACCCTGAAGGCCCTAAAGCCAAAAGAAGCTAACGCTCGGAACCCTAAAGCCTCCAACCCATCAGGCTCCCTAAAAGAACCCTTCGCGGACCCCTTCAAGTGAACCCTTAAAGGAAACCTCTAAGACGGTTTAGGGTTTAGGGTTTAGTCTTCAATTCTCGAGTCTGCCTTCTGGCGCTCCAAAGCCTTCACCACGCCTTCAGGGAGTCGGGTTGAAGGCATTTTTCCCTTCTACTTAGCAAGCACAAGGCCGCCTTAGGGCTTTAGCTTTTTATTCTGGATTTAGGTTTTAGGGGCTTTGGGGTTGTCGTTTAGGGTTTTGGCGCCTTTAGGACTCAAGCTGCTCCAGGGTATATCATAAGATTGACTCGCCCTTCTGTACACCAACTTGATTGGTGCTCGAAAGGCCAGATTTCCTTTAGCCCTAAACCCGGGGAAGGGCTTTCCTTCTATTTCGGGATGCCAGGCCGTCCTCTTGTGGTTCCTGCTGTGTTGCTCTGGTGCGGATTCGATGAAGCAACCTTAATCCTAAACTCCTCAAGCCCTCCGAACCCTAGACCCTACTTAAAGGATCATGGGACTTAGTAATTAGGGTTATAACTAAGGTAACTATACTTATAACCCCAATTAGGTTGGAATCCGTGGGTTCCAGAAGCTCGGGACAATTGCTTCCAAACGCATCTTGTAGCCTTCCACTTCGACCGGGGATTGCTGTACTGCAGCTTCTCAAACCTGCTCCCGTACATTTTGGTACCAGTAGAATAGTCAAGAAAGCGACCCTTGGGAGTTGTTCATTCTGGATCCCATTTTACCGAACCAAAACATTGCTGGGTTGGGGATGTGGGTCCCTAAGTAAACCCATTTTTGCTCCCTAAACCCAAAAGCCTATGTAAGCCCTAAACCCTAAACCCCAACTAAATCCTAAACGCTAAACCCTAAGTAAACCCCCAACCCCTAAATTCCAAGTAAACCCGAAACGCAAAGCTTAACGGACAGTTTCGGATCTCAGGTCTGGGCTGTGTTTGACGCTAAGAGCCAGTACACATGTGTATGAACACACACACACACAGAGGCACGCAGACAACTGTGTATATGGACATATATTACATGAATACTTGAGTACATACATACGCACATACATACATACATACATACATACATACATACAGACAGACAGACATGCATGCATAAACGCCCCATGTCATCTGGTAGCTATACATATACTTATGCGTGTGTGCATGTGTATGCGTATCTATGTATGTATGTATGTATGTATGTATGTATGTATGTATGTATGTATGTATCTATGTATGTATGTATGTATGTATGTATGTATGTATGTATGTATGTATGTATGTATGTATATACACGTACATGCATACTATCCATGCTTAGAAACAGTACAATATACGATTATAGACAGTATAATATTCGAGTAAGCATGTATGTATATATATATATACTCACATGTAACATACGTACATAGACTATGACATAGACTTATATATGTATGTGTATATATATATATATGTATGCTATTCTGTGTGTGTCTAGTCGACATAACCCCTTAATTCAAAGGCATTCGGTTCTCGGGGCCTAACGACACTAACCCACTGTGTGACAGGAGATCTGGCGACCATGAGCTGAACCTGTCTCCTTGCACAGCCCTGCCTGCAGCAGCCATGGCTGCTTCCTGCCTTGCGCACGCTGCACCCTAACCTAGAGTGCAGAACAAGCTCGCCCCAATCTCAACACCTCAATCCTCTATTTCGGCAGGTTTGAGAGCTACGCAAATCTTGCAAGAACAAGTCCCATGCAAGGCTTAACCCCACAAGCAAAGCCCTCAATCCACAAACGCCGGGTCTTAAACAATGCCCAGGCAAACCTCGGGCCCAGACGTAGCGTCAAAGATCGAATATAGGGACCTCTGCGGTATGGCAGCTTCGCCATATTAAGAGGCCTGCAAGAAATACTCTTCTGCCCCCGACTACATATGCCCATATGGCCAACCTAGCCTGCCATGAAGATATAAACATCCAGTCACACAAATACAACAATAAAATCCCGAACTCGACACCGTCAACCCGACACCCGGCATAAGAAACCATGTAAACGATGGATTTAGCAACGCCCCCAGCAGGCTAGTCCATATTTCAATAAGTTGAGGAATTCTGGAGTTTCTGTGGGAATTGGAACAGAACCAGAAACCCAAACTCCAAACCGTCACAGGCGCAAATGCGTCTCCGCGCACGCCGAAGCATCCGAACGACGAGACTCGTGCAAATCTGCCAGCAGCCTCGTCTCTTGGAGTGCTTGGGGTTTTGGGTTTAGGTTTAATCTCATACCTACTGATACCGACAGCCCAAAACCCTTAGAACCCTAAATTCAAATCGCCCAAATCCCCCACAACAAAGCCAAAGCCCAATGCCCTAACAATCTAGGCCTAAACCAAAGCCACTACAGCCCCTACATAACCTCACGAACTCCCTTTCTCCCAAGTAAATTTCCTGAACCTTGAAAGCAAACACAACCCAAAAATCCGTCTTGCCCTGGGGCCTGACATCCTAAATTGAATTAAACTACAGGTGGGAGTTTAAGGTACATAGGGCTTCTATAAGGCTTCTGTAAGGTCTATAATGTCTATAGACCTTCTATAATGGCTCCCAGAACGGGAACTACCCATCTGAAAATGTCGTAGACTAAACCCCGCTGAATCCATGTTTGATGGGACTCCTTGACTCCTGTTTCAACCCCTTTTTGCAACAGGCTTTCCACTTCGCCCGGAGTTTCAACCCCTAAACCCTCAACTTGAGCTCAAAACCCCAAATTAATAGAAGGGGCCTTACACAGTGGGTTCTGGGGTATAGTATAACCTCCTCATAAAGAACTCAGAACCCTAAGAAGCGATCCGGCTGACTATTCAAGCTCCCATTCTTCGCACGTGTAGGTACCCTTATAGTAACCCTTGTAGAACCCCTAAACCCTATAAACCCTAAACCCTGAAAAACCCTAACTCTTTAAAGGTACCCTCTCCTTGCCCAGGAACTGGTCGAGAGCTGCTGCAGTTGCTTTGGCGGCAGCCGGTGGGGTCGTGCGGAGAGGCCTTGGGTGGGCCTCGGCCTGGACCGTAGAGCTTGCTGTGTTTTTGCGCAGGGGCGGTTATAAGTTCAGAAGGTAGGGTTTAGAGGGCTTCGAATTCAGAGTTCGTGGGTTTTCTGCTGTCGGGTTTGGGCTTACGGTTTCGGTTTTAGCGTTTTACCCGATAGACATCCTAAACCGCCAAAACTCCGCCTTGCATGCACTGCTTTTCTCGGCGGACAACCCAAACCCCTTCCAGTCGGGCATTTTCTTTGAATCATGGTCCAATGCCTGCTGCAACTCTGTGTTTGAAGGGTACTAGGGGATTTCAACACGTCCACAGCACCGAAAACAGGCCGAGCAGCGCAGCACCATGCAGCAAGCTTTGCCAACCAGGATGCCATCGCTGGGAGGGAGTCACATACCCTCCACCCCTTCACTATACGGGCCCTAGGCCCTGAACGCTGGCAGGGTTCAGGATACCAAGCCGCTTCAGAAATGGTTTGGACCATCTTTGGTAGAGCGCTTGAAACATGCTCGAAACCCTAAAGCCCCGAACCATGAACCCCAATCCCTACACTCCGAATTAGTAGGTTCAAGCCTTGCAACTAATAACATAAGTTTTTTTAAGGCTCTGGACTCAGCTGTAATTATGTAGAGCTACATTTTTGGAGCTTGAGTTTTAGGGTCTTCAGGTTTGGGGGTTATTTTTTTGGAACTGACGGTATTTCATTAGGATGTCAGGATTAGGGCTTAGGGTTTCTTGATTAGGGCTTCGGCGCTCACACTCGGACATGCCCGGCGAGGTTTAGGGATTAAGGATTGGACGCTCATGTTCGGACAAAGCCAGGCACGGTCTGCAGACAAGTCAGCGCAAGGGATCAAGGATTAGGCTGTAGTTAGGGTTTAGGGTTTAGAGTTTAGGGTCGAGAAGAGGAGTTGAACTGGTTGTCGGGTTGATGGTAGTGGGTTCAAGGCTTCGGGGCAGGCGGGCCCAGAATCCTAGTATCTGCCCCAGAACGCCCAAAATACTTGAACACGGGGCGCAGCCCCTCGTCCTACTAGGTTCTTCACATGTTGGGCCGTTGTTTCCATCAGCATATCAACTCGAAAGGGCCGACTCCCGTACAAAAATCTACCTCTTGGACCCCTAAGCCGTCAAGCCCAACCCTCAACCCTAAACCCCAAGTCCTGGAATCAACTGGAATCTGGTTCCGAAGCCCCTGAGCCAAGCACTGGAAGGTCCAATGGCTAAGGTTTAGGATTTAGGGTTTCGTCCCTTGTTGAGCGGAACATGGGTGGTTCTCTGCTTTACCAAAACAACTCAGGATAATAAGGGGTCACTCCCACAACAAGGGACCCCTTAAACAAGGCCTCCTTTTAGAGAACCCCCCCTTCCCCCGCATGCCAAAGCCCCTGCCTGCGAGACCCGTCGAAGGTAGTCATACACGACCTGAGCTTTCTTGGAGCTTTGAGGTTTCACTGTTATCTACAAGGGGTTAGGGGCTTGGATTTAGGGGTTTGGGGATTAGTTTGGGTTGTCCTCGCCTCCGGCGTCTTTCAATTGTGCTGTGTGGTTTAGAGCCCTACAGAACCCAGTTGCCTCTACGGTGGGTTACTGTTTCTGGACCCTGGGAGTGTGGGCCACGGACAGTACATGCACTTCTCTGGCCGTGACACGCGGGACCAGCAAGCAGTCTTCTCTCTTACAGCCAAGACCGGTAGAGGCCTTTTCCGTGGAAGAAGTGTATTTAGGCTTCAGGGCTTCAGGCTCAGGGTCCGACGCGTTCCTGGGCTGACGACAAAGTGCCGTGAGATTTCGGACACCCCTTTTTCCGACTGCGAGAGTAGGGCTTCTAGGGCTTACAGGGGGCAATCGCAAGATTTTTCATAGCAAAGACCTTTAAACTAAATCCAGGCCCCAGAAGTTGTGCGGGCTGCGTCTAGGGTTGGCTGGGCTGTAATGCAGGAACTTCGGAGCTCTGGGCACTCCACTAAGTCCGAAAAAGCCAGGAGAACGCACCGCGCGATTTTTCTGAGGCCACTACGTTGCACATTGGCAACTGCCAGACGTCAAAGGCAAGGGATGGGTGTGGGTTTGTGGTTCGGATCGGGAGCTTCAGGTGTTGGCATCTTCCTGCGGCTGAAAGCTCAGGCTGTAATTCCCAGATCTATTCAATCTCCAAACCCGCAACCCTATTTTGAGTTTAAGTTGTTAAGCCATAACTAGTATAGCTTAGTATTGCTGAATAGTATAGCTGTAGAGCACCTCTAACTCTAGACAGTAAGGCTGCGGAACCTTTTTTCGGCGCTCGGAGATTGGATCCGAAGGGGTTCAGAGTTTCAGGACGGGCATCTTTGGGGATCTTTTTCTGGCTCTAGGACCGGGGGCTTCAGGGCATAGACGGCTCTCTCTAGGGTCCAGGGTACACGGCGCTAGCAGGTAGCAGTGCCACAAACATGTCTCACTGCATCGCATAGCCGCTGGCTTGTCTGTATGATGTCCTGGTCGTGGACTTCAGTTCCGGGTTTAGGCTTTGAGGGTTTAGGGTTTATAGCGTTTAGGGCTTATAGGGTTTAGGGTTTCAGGCCGGGTGTGGATCGTCGCAATGCCGCATGCAGCCGGATCCCTGGATCCGTGAATTCGGATACGGGTTTAGGGTTTAGGGTTCGGAGATCTTTCAAAGGGTTCTGTGTGTCAGGTGAGCTACAGAGGATGTGCTCAAGCAAATCGGTGTTCGAGGCATGGTGTCTCTTCAGGGGCATGTTTGTGGGGGGGTCTTGTGGCCCCTTTTAGGCCTTTGTGCCAAGCCTTGATTGATAGGAAGCACAAATAAGAATCCCTAGTGGAGTTCATAGAGCTCAAGCCGGTCATCTCCCGGGTTCTAGGCCCCTACACCGAATTGATCAAGGAGATTTCAGGATTTCGGCTCTACAGTGCTTTAGAGTAAGTTAGGGTTTAGGGTTTGGGGTTCATGAAATGAGGGAATCGGGCTGAGGGCCTCTATCTAGGGCTCATGAGATCAGGGTTTAGGGTTTAGGGTTTAGGGTCTGCGTCCTCGGCATAGCGTTTGGAGCAGGGGCCGTACAGCTCGGGTGTAGGACCAGTGTCGCAGAACTCCATGAGGTAGAAGCTCAGGCTGTTCACCTTGGGTTTAAGGCTGACGCTCTCACAACTCGGAGATGCCGGGCGAGGTTCCATAGTCTCAGGTCGGCGCGATACGGATAGATGGTTCGCTCGCCAAGGTTGAGAAGGCTTTGGGTTTAGGTGCTTCTTTGTGCTTGCTCCGGAAGTAGAAAATTTCATCTGCTTCATGCGTCTAGCAGGGGCAACCATGTGGATCAATGCTTGTCTTTCGGCTGTGGCGAATATGGGGGCACGTGATTACTGCAACTCCACTATAGATGCACAACACTTCTTAACACGACCGGCCCAGTCCGCTAGTCAATAGACTCAGCCGAATCTAATTCTTACCCGGACCCTGCTTGAGGAAGCAGATCATAGACATACTATGTTATTATATTCTAAGCAGCATGCCTCCGGATTTGCCAACCCGAAGGAAACCCCCAAACCCCAAGCCAACCCTAACTCCAAACCCCAGAAGACCTTACCCCAACGGTTACCTCAATGCAAATCTCGAAATCATCCGAACTGGCAGCCATTGCCGGCGCTGCTGAGCATCAGAGTCCTGATCTATAGGTAACAAGGTTCGTTCAGCTCGCTTGTGCCTGTACAGCTTATATAAGGATCATGTAAACCCTGTCTTTCAACCCAGCCCAGTTTGTTTAAGCCTTGCCAAGGTCATGGACACCAAGTAGAGGTAGCGGGATCACAGAAATAGGTTCGTTTAACTTGGCTGACTTCTGAACCCCTCCTAAAAGTTAAACTTTTAGCCTACCTTCTGTAGATCATATAGAAACCCAAAAAGTTAAAGTCCTAAGAGCCAACCAGAAGAACGCCAAGTTAACTCAACTCCCAGACCAGATGCCTCTTCGTTCTTCAGAGACTTATGGCCGCGAAGTTCTCGACAGGTGGGCTGCCGCACCACGCAGACGAAGTCCGGTGGTCCCGAGACCGTTCGGTTGTGAAAGACATTCCTTTCGTTGATGGTACTCAAGAGGCCTACAAAATAAAAAAGATACGGTTGGTATTAAGTATATCACCCGAGATCTCTGTTACTATAAGGTCGCAGCGAGACGCTTGAATAGCACTGCGAATTACTCAGGCCTCTACCATCCCGCATACGAGCCCATCTACTTACTCTTAAAGTCTTAAAGTACCCATATATCGGAACAGTGCTACAAAGGCTCTCTGTTAATACCTTGTCAAAGCCCTCAGAAACAAACAGACCTTTACCGCGGCCTTGACCGAAACCCTGAACCCTAAACCCTAAACCTCCAAACCTAAACCTTGAACCTTAAAACCCTAAACCCTAAACCCTAAACCCTAAGCCTCGCTTTACCGAGGATCAGGTGTGCCAGGATGGATTCATGCCAAAGTTCGCAACGCCGCTCCTCGGCTCTCCAAGCCAGACGACATTCCACGCACTCACAGAGAGACACACACACCCCAATCCCTAAACCCTAAACCCTAAACCCTAAACCCTAAGCCCTAAGCCCTAAAACCCTAAACCCTAAACCATAAGCCCGGGCTACATGGCTCAATTTTTGCGGCATACTCCGTAACATGCAAACGAACTGAGGAGAGAGCTCCCTCAGGAAGTGCAGGAAAGAGCGGTGCTTGTCTGGAAAGCATTGTCGGACTATGGCCCGAAACCCGTACCAAACACCAATTCCCAGAGACTCCAATACCCCTTAATTAAGGAATATACCTTAAATCATATTAGGGATCCTACTATAATTTAAGGCATATTCCTTAATTAAGGGGTATTGGAGTCCCTGGGTTCTTCAAGCTCCACCCGCAAAATCTCTCTGAGCATCTCCGTAGCGATATTCGTAGCCTCGGCAACGGCCGTCCTTGATGCAAAGGTCCTCGCAGCTTTGCCGCGGCAGATTTGTCTTCACCATGCCTTGCGATGGCACGATCTCCGTGATGTTCCTCCTCGGCTCCAGAGCACGTTTCTGTGGGGTCTCTAGAAGTGACCGTGATTCTCAGCTTTCTCCGAGATTTTTAATGCAGGTGTCTAGGACTGGGAACCAAGGGCAGCTCCCCTAGCCTTGGTAGTGCCGGACAAACTTAAATCTTATGAAGACTAAGCCGTGAACATCAGAAACACCATGCACGCGCTGGAGTTGCTTTACTTGCTTCCCCTTCGTTTACAACACTAGTAGCACGCTTTCAAGAAACTTGGTCATGCACTATTTAGAAACCATTGAAAAAGTTTAGAACTGTAAAAGAAACCTCTTTGGAAAACTTAGAAAGCCATCTAGAGACTCAACCTATAGTCTCCATTGTAGTTCCTTTTCTGGGGGTTGCCTTATAGGATCCTAAATATAAATCTGCGTAAACCAAACAAAGGAACTACAAAACCCTAAACCCTAAACCCTAAACCCTAAACCGTGGCTCTGACAATGGAGATTATAGGTACAGGAACCTCAGAGAGGAGACCTCGACGAAGCGAAAACCGCCGAACCAACTGCCCTGCAACCCTAAGCCCTGATAACCCAAAAACCCTACAAACCTAAACTCTGCGACCCTATAGCCCCATAAACCTATACTTATCAGCCCCAAAATCAAAAACTTTAAACTCTACCCTCAAAACGCTAAACCCCTTTTTTTGAACCCAGGCGCTGATGTCATCAGCAGCGAACCCTAAACCCTAAACCCTCTCGGCCCAAGGGTCAGACTGGAGCGGCATACGGTGCTAAGCCCCAGGCTCCTCGGATCACCCAGGGCTGCTGGTCAATTCCAGCAGCTAGGATTTCTACGGTCTGTGCGCATGCATGTAGAGGATGAAGGTTTCAGGGTTTAGCGTTTAAGGGTATGCGTGCATGTGGATATGTACCGTCGTATGTTTGGTTGGTTCTGTTTTTGCGTGCTTGCTGCTTGTTTGCTTAATTGATTGATTGTCTCTATGTGCATATGCATGTAAGATATACATGTGCGAATGGTCTGTTGCTAGACGGGTCTTAATACTTAGTAAACCCCATGGGATATGTCACAGCCTGGATACGAATCATTATGTAATCTTCCTTGTCATCACTACACTACGACCTTTCCCAGAGGCTCTACAGATTCTGCAGCACTACCCGCGAACTTTGGAGGCTACTGAGGCCTGGGTTCGCCTGAAGAATCAACCCCCCTTACGCCAATCAGAAACCTAAACCTTAAAGGAAACTACAGGTTGGGGAGTTTAGGGTATATTGGGCTTCTATAAGGCCTCCATAAGGTATATAGACCTTCTACAAGGCTCCTATAATGGTAACTACTCACCTGAAAAATGTCCTTAAACACCCTAAACCCAAAACTTAAACCTGAACCCTAAACACCCCCTTTAACCGTTCAGACGACTGAAACTCCAAGAGCCCCGGTTGGAAACAACCGAACACCGGAACTGGGGGAACCCCCGTACTGTTGGGGCAATCTTACTGTTGTGTGCAATATCCACTGTGTAATACTTAGGAAGAGGGTCATGGGGGATATTGTAGCAAGGGAATGTTTTATCAATAAGTCCGAATCCGATGTTCGACTCTAATACCCCAAAGTCTCAGACCCTAAACAACCCAAGTTAAAGTTCCAAAACGGTTCAAGGACCCTAAACCCAAGCTCCCCAACCATTCCGCCAAAGCCTCAGAAACTCGTCGCTGCCCTCTGGTCCAAGTCGGCGGTCGCTTGCCTCTTCTACGGGCTCCAGGATGCGCGGCTCCATCCTGGTCAGTTTGTTGGGGCTTCTGGGAGAGGGTTTAGGGTTCAGGGCTTGTTTGTTGGGGCTTCTGGGAGAGGGGGCATGAGGCAATTCAGGTGAAAACATGAAAATCCCGAACCTGACACCCAGAATCCTACAACCCCAAATCTTCGCCAGAAAGCTGGCAACATGGACTGAGGATGGTAAGCATCAGGGTTGCGCAACGAAGGCCAAGTTTCAGGAAGCTACTTGCTCAGGATACTGATTAGGGGCAGGATTTCAGGTTGGATATGTTGCATCGGAAAAGCACTGTGCATTGCATCTGTTTGATCTCAAGACGACAAACTAAATATTGATCGCTTATATAAGTTTGCTCGGGTTTGACATTTTAAGCGTTGCATGCAGCGCGGCGTCCGTTCTCGGGACGGCTAGTGGCCAGGGCTTAAACTTGGCGCCGGATCTCGTAAGGGGCCGTGCGATTAGACACATGTTTTTGGCAACGCAACACGGTCGTGGCCAAAACTCGAAATGCACATTTGCATTGACGTGCAGCTTTCGCAGGAGTCGAAAAACTCCAGAGGCAGAGGCAAACTTTTCGCCACAATGCACTTTCAGTCGGAAACTGTTCGGATTTTACTGCGTCTTTTTCGTCCTGACAATCGAAAGTCTCAACGGCATTTTGTCTTAAAACATCATGCTCTGGCCACAAGGCAGGCGCGTTTTCCACTGTTTGCATTTGACAAGGAAAAAGGGAACCCTAAACCCTACCGCCCAAACCACAAACCCCCAAAAAACCCTATAGCCTTATAAACCCCAAAGCCTAACCCTAGAACATCCTAAAACCTTATAAGACCCTGAATCCCACACCCTATAACCCTAGAACATCCTAAGACCCTAAGACCCTGAATCCTAGACCCTATAACCCTAGAACATCCTAAAACCCTAAGACCCTGAATCCTAAACCCCAAACCCAAACCCAAGAACATCCTAAAACCCCAAACCCTGAATCCTAGACCTACCCTGCCGCAAAGAGGAGCCCCCACGGCTTCGCCAGACCAAGGGCCAGACCTTCCGGAACTCGATCTCCCCTGCCAGACCTGATAAAGGAAGTAGGGTTTCGGCGTTTAGGGGTTTGGGGTTTAGGGGTTTCGGGGTTTAGGGGTTTGGGGTTTAGGGGTTTAGGGGTTTAGGGGTTATGTAGGGTTTAGGGGTTTAGGGGTTAGGGGTTTACGGGTCTGGGGGTTACAGGTAAATTTGGGTGTAGGGTTTAAGTTTAGGGTCGAGGGTCTAGGGTCTAGGGTTTTCGGGATGTTTCGGGTGTTGGGTTTAGCTAGAGGACGAGGGTTTGGGAGTTGGGGCGTTGGGGCTTTGTTGGCTTCGTCTTTTTAGGGGCAGGGTTTGGGTTTTAGGGTGTAGGGTCTGGGGTTTGAGGGTTGGGCTTTAGGGCTCTAGGGCTTTTCAAGGGTTTGGGGCTTTAGGGCTTAAGGCTTTGGGGTTAATGGGAGTTCAGACCTGGGTTTGCGCTTTAGGGGCTTTGGGGCTCATGGGCTTTAGGGTTGAGGTTGGGAGCTTTTTTGGAGTTTAGGGTTTAGGGTATGCGGAGGGAAGGGGCTTCGAGTTTAGGGTTGGTGGTTCTGAGTTTCGGGTTTAGGGTTTAGGGTTTAGGGCTTAGGGTTTAGGGTTTAGGGTTTAGGGCTTAGGGTTTAGGGTTTAGGGTTTAGGGCTTAGGGTTTAGGGTTTGGGGCCAAGCGGATCTGGTGCGGCTTTGGACGACCGATCGTCTGAACAGGCTTATACGGCTAAACGGCTAGTTCAGTGCTGTGTCTCTGGTAAAAAGGACCTGTTCAAAAAAGGGATCGGGCCTGAGTTTCAAGTTAATCTCGGGGCCTTACGAATTAGAATAGGGTTTGGGTGTTCTCCATTATAATTATACTACCCTAAACCCTAAACCCTTTACCCTGAACCTTAAACACTAAACCCTAAATTCTAAACCCCAAAACCCTATTCTAATGATTAAGATTAAGGCCCCTACGCGCTCAGAAAACCTGCAAACCTGGAGTCGATCAACAGGTGACCCTGAAGGAGCCAAAACAACTCAACGAATTACGGCTTTAGGGTTTAGGGTTTAGGGTACCATGAAGCCCGAACAAACCCCAAACTAGACTCCACAGTCTAAGATCAACTAACCCCGAGCCCTGAACCCCAACCCCCAAAACACGAAACCGGCGGCCCAGGCGCGACAAAGAAGACAAGAGAGCTAAGGACCAAAGCTGCAGAGCTCGCCAAGCCGAAGCGGAACCACGGCCTTGGGGGTTAAGGGTTTAGGATATAGGGTTAAGGGCTCAAGGAGTAGGATTTAGGGTTTAGGGTTTAGGATTTAACGCGAAGGGCTCAGGGAGTAGCATTTGGGGTTTAGGGTTAAGGGCTCAGGGAGTAGGATTTAGGGTTTAGGGTTTAGGATTTAGGGTTAAGGGCTCAGGGAGTAGGATTTAGGGTTTTGGGTTCGGTTCAGGGTTCAGGGAGGGGATCTAAAATATTTAGGATTTGAGGTTTGGGGATGAAGAACTTGAACTGGTTCAGGGTGTAGGTGTATTTCGGGTGCTGCCCCCTCCTCCCCATACAGCAACAGTCTATAATAGGGCTACTATTTTTAAGGGCCTTACATTTCAAGCAACATATTTCTGCAACAAATTCTGTGCAACTGGTACTGAGCGGCGGCAGTATCCAAGGTATCGGATCAGAAGTGGATTCGAGGGCCAGGATTTAGGGTCTGGGGGTTTCGCATTCTAGTTTGTCTTGTGCCGCTGGAAATTCTCGAAGATCCATGTCTATATCTGTTTGAACCCCCAACCCTAAACCCTAAACCCGCAACCCTAAACCCTAAACCCTCCAGGAATTTCAAGGCCAATTGAAGCTTCCCGGCTTAAAGGGTCAAGAGTCCGGAGGTTTAGGGCCGAAAGATTCGGTTCTACGAGCTCCGATTCTCAGACTCTAAGCCCCAATTACACCCCAAACCCTAAACCC
>CAJNDV010013058.1:64792-76647 GCA_905221635.1 Symbiodinium sp. CCMP2456
AAAAAAAAAAAAAAAAAGAAACAAAACAAAACATAGTATAGGTAATTTGTTGAGGCCCCTTAGATTACTAGAACTCACGACCTAACGTTAGACCAACTCGAGGAAGGCCCTTCATTACACAAGCATGCCGCAAGACTTCGATAACAAAACAATGCCTATTTGGGTTCCGTTACAAAAGGGAGGTCCTTTGGGGTTTAGGGTTTAAGGGTTAGTATGGTCTTCACTATAGGGGTGCCACGAGGTTTTATAAAGGGGCCGTGATGATTTGAATAAGGAATCGGGGGTGTAGCACGGACCACGGCAGCCCTAAACCCTGTGCAGCCTCTTACCTGCAGAACCCCTTGCCCGAAGCCTCCCAGAACACAATAACTCGGTTGAAAGGGGTTTTCGCTGATACGGGGTTTAGAGTTTCAGAGTTCAGAGTAACGGGTTTCTATATAGGTACTTGGGTGACAGGTCAAGTACTCGCCATTTCTACGTGGTTGGTTAATAGCTACTTGCAGGTAGCTACTCGGGTGGTATCTTCAACCAGGTCAGATAGCGTGTAGAGAAGTCGTTGGCTTTGAGATAACGTACAGTTCGGATACGACACCATTATGCAGTAAGGGGAGCCTGGGGTTGCTAAGTACTTGCTCGAAGGGCACATTGTATTCGGGCTTTGGGGCCTGCAAAGGCAGAGGCCGTTATACGTAATTTAAGGCTTTGGATGGTCCTATTGCTACACCCTCTATAGATCCCACACCGTGAGGGTGAGGGGCAAACTTCCGCAACCCCCACCATAACAAACGCCCGCACCAGGTGCCTCAAGCAGATCTGTGTTGTCGAAGCGGTTTGCATCGCCGGGAATAGCCGTACCCGATGACGCTAAAGTCCCCAAAGAGCCTAATGTGCCTAATGTAGGTCCCTGGAAATTCTTTAAACAACACTATAAGCCACAATAAGAATCCGGGTCGGGGTTACTAAACCAACCCAATTTTCGTTCTCAAGCGCGAAGGTCTACCGCCCCTGGGTTAATGGCTTTCAGGCTGCAGGGAAGGTTTTGTAGGTTCAGGGCTTGAATGCTTCGGCTGCTCTGAAACTATGCATAGTGCGGGGCGTTACGCTCTGACAATCGAAATAAGTGGGCTTAGGGTTTAGAGTTTAGGGTGCAGGGTTTAAGGCTTAGGATTTCGGGTTTAGGGTTTTCTCTGCTACCGTTCGTGAGGAAACGCACACTCACACACTTGCTAGTCCAGGCCCAGTCAGCTGCAGACATATGTCGACAACGTGCCAACAGACACGCCCTTCACCCTGAGCCTTAAACCAAGCAGCCCAATTTGATCCCTACATCCCGAACCCCAGAGCCCAAAAATCCTAAAGCCTGACTCAACTGTAAAGCCATCAAGCAAGTCGAAGAGAACACCCCGAAATAGCCCGCCTCTTAGTTTGGCAGAAGTCGGAATCGCGGCGTCTGAGTATTCTAGGGGGTCTTTCTGTTGAGGAATAACGACAACTGCGAAGAAGCCAATCGCGACGACCGGCGGGGCAGCAAGTCTTTACGGATAACATAAAGTAATATAATACTGCACAACATAACACAATCTGGGCAACTGCTGTTTCCATCAGAGCCTTCAGGTGTAACATTGAGGTTCACTAAGCCACAAAACTGAGCCGAACGATAGACAGATGCAGATACAGACAAACAAATATAATTACAGATACAGGTGCGTAGGTATAGTTATAGAACTACCAGTGCGAACGAGGAGTTACTTAGCTAGCAGGCCTCGACATGCCTCGACCATTCCAAGCCGCCGGCACGGCTGTCCAGCTCCCACATGCGCCCGGGTGGTGGCACCTCATGGTGAGGAATCATGACGGTCGAAATCCTCACCATATATATATATATATGTATATGTATGTATGTGCGTGTGTGTGTCTCTCTCTCTCTATATATACACAGTATATAGCATATATAATACAGTATAACATAGTAATACAAAACATAATATATTAAAGCTGATACAGGCAATACCATATATTGTAGCACGACAAAATTTGTCATAACTTAATATAACATGAACAAATTAACTAGTAGATTCTCATGCATTACAATATAACATAGCATAACATGATATACCAAAATATAGTACAATAGAATCGAATAGAATAGAACAGAACATAATATAATATAATACACTATATACATGCGTGCTGCATGCATGCATGCATGCATGCACGCATGCATGCATGCATGCATGCATGAATGCATACATACATTTTATGTATATATATATATATATATAGAAAGAGCGAGAGACATAGACATATAATATGAATAATACCTTCAGCTCAAACCAACTCTAACTCTCTTTCTCTCTCTCTCTCTCTCTCTCTCTCTGTCTCTGAAGCACTGCCCAAACCAAGCCAAACACTGTCGGACACGGCTGCTTCCGCATCGCGCACGCCTTCGGGTCTCACTCAGAAGGACTTGAAGAAGCCCTTCCGGTATCTTTTCTGTTCACTGTAAACGCCGGCATGGCAGCGAGCTGAAGAGAAGGCCCAGTCAAAGTCACAGAACGGTGGCATGACAGCAGGGTTTGTCCGTAAGCGGGTACCTGAACAATAGTCCAAAGCCCAAGGGCTTCAGGTGTGAAGCTTTGAGATATCTAGGTACATAGTGTGACCTCGTAGCACCTGCCGGGCCTATAGTTGATGGCAATTGCTGAAGTCCTAAGCTTACACCCAGACCCCCTTAACCCGTCAGGCAAGTTCCCGAACCCTCTAACCGACTCTAACCACCATGAGCGACAAGTAACAGAAGGAAGGCATTCGCACGCTGACTTGTTAGTGAGATTCAGGAAATTGACTGGTGTCATGACCGAACCCCCTCTTCTTAGAGTTATTCACAATTACCAGGCCTTCTCCGCGACCTTTACATGCCCACTGCCCTTGAAGTGTCGGAGGGCTCTTACAGCCTCTGCCTTGCCAGTGCCGGCAGGGTGCGACTCACTTGCAGCACGCACGGGCAGAATGGCTTCCAGTGTCTTGTCTTTTTCTGCCTTTGGGCAAGTCCAAATCACCCCTACTGCGACGATGACGACGAAGAGTTAGGGGCATGAAGAATACTACCATTCTTGTACAGATTCGGAGACCTTTTTGTCCAAGATTTCTCGCTCGAGGTTCCCACCACCCTATCGCCCCGTAGGAGCTCCAAAAGCGTCGAAGCTCAACATATCAAGAGGAGCAATGCTTTTTTGAGGGTCAGGGCCTTTGACTTGACCTGTTGTATCGTGGATGAGCTTGAAGACCTTCGGATCATGTTGCGGAAAAGCTGCGGAAGCGCTCTGCAGAGATTTCCCGGCTTGTTGGACTTCAAGCACACACCGCAGGCGGGAAAAACATGTGTAGGTACAGGGTTCGGTATTGTCAACCCTAAACCCTAAACTCTAAACCCTAAACCCTAAAACCTAAACCCGGCTAGCTGCATGGCTCATAAGGTCCATATAAACCGTGGTCAAATTCTTGTGCCGGGCTTTGCCGAATTGATTGGATCACAGCGAAGAGATCAAGTTCTGCGTCTCCATGGAGCAAGGTGAGACAGGGGCCTCATGTCGTACTTCGACTTAGGTTTACGGGGTATGAGGTAGAATTTCCTTAGAGGGACTACAAAAGTGGATGTAGGCTTCGATATTGAACCTTTAAACTGCTCTAAACCCCAACTATAAGCCCTAAACCCTTTACGTTCTGAAAGGGTAAAGATTCCACGCCGAGGGCTTCGGGCTCATCAAAACGTAGCGGGCCTCGTCGAACTTGATGGAGCATTCTGCCGAACCACCCCTGTATCCCAAAATCCCTGAGAGCTTGTGCTGTATAGAGAAGTCGATAATTCGAAAAATGTTGGGGAGTTGTGCTACCAACATGCCCGGGGGCTTCCGGAGAGCGGAATGACATGGGGATGGGTCTGTAGTTTCGCGCCGGCAAACATGTTTTTAAAGCGGTCTTGCAGATACAAGATGTAGCATACCTATAGTCTCCATTGTAGTTCCCTTTTGGGGATACCTTATAAAATCCTTAATATATAATTGGTTAAACCAAAAAAAGGAACTACAATGGAGACTATAGGTAGGATTCCGAGGACGGGGTCTGGTTGAGCATGATCTGATGGGGTTGTAAGGCAGCGCCGGTTTTGTGGCAGAACCTGACACCTCACATGTCGCCAAGCATTTCATTGCAGTGAAGGGCTGACATGTGAGCTAAACACTGCCAGCAGGTTGGTGGTTGGCAGGCAACCTGCTGCATCAAAAATTTGCGGCCGGCAGGAAACAACCTTCCCCCTTAGAGGGGTCTGTGCCCGTTAGCCCTGCATCCTTTTCTTACCTTGAGCCTCTGAACAATCTGAAAATCCTAAGTCCTGAGAAAATACAGGTCCTTCATACGAAGTGCGTGCTCGGAAGAGCACAGGCATAGGATTTCGTCAAGAACGAAACAAGAGGCCCCTCTACCCCGCCCGAAAACGTTGAAAGAGGAAGATTGGACGAACTCGACAACACTGGAAAGAGCATCAATCCTCTCTCTTCCCAGGCATTCGAAACGTGACTGAAAGCACTAACTCTAAACCTCCAAGCCCCGAAAACACTTCGCAACCCTAGACCTAACTTGCTGTTGAAGTTCTCCAGTTTCGGGTTGCCGCTGGAAAAAATCCGCATATGTGAAGGGTAGGCTGGACGGAATCAAGATCAATTTCCTTGGCGTGCCTGACGCAGTTTCATTACACGTTACTGATAAACCCGAAAACGAGTTTCCTAATTAACCGAAACCCAAGCTACAAGACCTCAAATCCTGAGGCTCCCATGCCGCCAGAAGCAAGACAGTTCCGCTTGCCATCCGACACACGAGTGGTTCTCTACGAAGCAACAGACAACATGCTAGCGAACTTGAAATTGCACTATGAAACCTAGGCCCAAGACATAATGAACAAGAAGCAAAGGAAGCAGACACGGGACTGAATCCCCAAACCAAATGAAACACGACTCAACGCTGAGGCATTCTGTTTCCGACACACACCCCAAACCCTGCATAACCTTTTTCGTGTAGGACAAATCCAATAAGCGCACTGGAGCGGGCTCCGACTATGTTTCATGATCGCGAGAATCAGCTCACCAGGTTCAGAGGGGATTGCAGTCTATGCAGCGTTTCAACTCGATGATTCCCACATCCTTGAACATCAGATCGCTTTGGTATCAGAGTTTATAAGGTTTATGGCTCATAGGGTTTTAGGAACCCTGAAACCCTAAACCCTCAAGTAGGACCGCCAACGCCTCAGGCGCTATCAGAGGGCAGGTTGTCGCGTCAGGAGGCACTCAGATCGCGTACCATCTGCTGGAGCGTCTCCACCTGGATGCAAGCCTAGATCTTCCAATATCCCTTAGTTCAGGGATACACCTGAAATCATATTCGGGAGCCAAGTATGATGTAAGGTAAACTCCGCAATTACGGGATAGCGGAGGATCTGGTTGGTCTTTAACTCAGATCTGTGACTATCGGTTGAAGCTTTTGATTTTTGGGTCGGGGTTTAGGATTGTGATGAGGGCCTACGGTTTGCCAGAACCTACCAGAATTTACCAACATAGTTTTGTAGGATCCCAACAGAAACCTATAGTTCTCAATTTAACTAAAGGGGACCCTGCGAAAAGGTAGGTTTTTGTAGATTCAGGTCGGGTTGTAATTAGATGAGGCGTTAAGCCATATATATATATATATATGGAAATATATGCACCTTTTAGATACAACAAAACTACACCTCAGAGTCTTCAATATGTCACACCGCTTTCTCTTTACAGCATCACTGTCAAATATCGTCAGCCCCCTGACATCCTCCCCCTCCTCCTGATGAGAAAGTTCTGGGGCTGGAACCAAACGGATGGGATTCCCGACTCTAGACGGAATAGGGTTTAGGGTTTAGGGTTTAGGGTTTAGGGGTTTAGGGGTTTAGGGTCAGCCCGAAGCCAAGCAACAGAAAGCCATAAGATCGTTGCAAACGAGGAGGGTCAATGGGGACTACATCAGTTGTCACCACTACCGGTCTGACCACGAGAAGTTACGAAGCGGTTTACCACAAGTGAGGATGTAACTACCCTGGTTGAAGCCCTAAACTTGCCTGAACCCTAAACCCTAGAAGGCTCGACAGCAACACTAGACTCACACTTACTGGCAACCTGAATGCTAAATCCCGGCCATCCAGAACCTGAAGTCATGTTTAGCTTCCAGTTGCCGAGACGAACATGCCGTTCTGTCTGGACTCCGGATGGATTAAGCTTGACGGTACCTGGTTCCCAACCTCCTGATCCCGAACTGCACTGCAGTATCCGTGAAGAGCAGGTGGGGAAGCTTCGTATCCATTCGGGGCCCTCCCTTCGGTTGAGGTTTTTGGGGATCCGGGATCCTGAAGCCACAACCTTTTATTCAGGCTCCACGCTTGGAATACATCCCTAGCACAATCCTTTTAAGTCCCCTCCAGCCCTTCGTGTCTCACAGCCGTATACCGAAACAAAATATGCAACAACATATGGGGGGGCAGGCTGGCTCTCTTAATTCGGATCCTGGGGGTGCTGCCCAAAAGAGTGACGCCTTCTTCTGGGTAAATGCACGCAGGCCGTGATCTCCGACATTTACTGAGCTATTCCCGTCTAACCGGAGAGTACAAGAAGTACCAGGCAACATAGAACAATCCGAACAGACATACCCTAGCAGTTTAGGGTTCTTTGCGTCTACATAAGGCTTCTAGGTTAAGCTTTCTCACACAAACACCCTAAACCCTAAACCCTAAACCCAAAACCGGAAACCCTTGGCTTCCTGCATCCCAGTCGCCGACTGTGTCAATGTCACCATGGAGGATCTGAGTTGATTCAGCTCTTGGTGGCTCACCTGAAAGGGTTTAGGGTTTAGGGTGAAAGGGCCCCAGAGAGCCCGAGCGGCCCCTTGCTTAAGGAACGAAGGCTAAAGTAAACTTTGGGGGATTCTGTAGCGTCTTATAGGGTTGTCGTAGGATTTCATCAGGGTGTTAAAGGAATATAGCAGGAATAAGCCGGGCCGAATACATGAGTTAATGTATATTGCTTAATCAAGCTGTGTTGGGCTCCCGTGTGGAGTGTTTGAGCCCCAATGGTCCCGAAGTAATGTAGCCCAGAATTCCATGGGCCGTCAGCACGCCTCGATCATGAGCTTAGGGTTTAGGGTCTGGGGTTGAACTCGTCCGTCGATTTCAGGCTTGTGGGCTTCGGGGTGCAAGGTTCTGGATTTTAGACCTCGGAACTTGCGCCTGAACCAAGAGACCCCAAAGAACGATTACTGCTCGCGCATGCCGCGCTGTCCGGAGTCTGAGAAGGTTGCAGTGGTCGGGTTGATCCCCTGTTTGACGCGAGTGTTCTAAATGCCACCCAGATTTCACGCATGGCAGGCAAGGAGCCCATCAGATGACTCAGACGGCATATCGTATGACTGCATGACTGTTCAGACTGCTCATGTGAATTCCGCAATCCTGTTGACAGGCGCAACCCAAAGCCTATGGGCCAATGGGTGTCTCCATTCGCGCAAGCAAGAAAACACTTTATGCGCAAGAAACACAGCACGCAGGACAAATGGTGTCAGGTTTCATTTCTTTTCTGCCGCCTTGCAAGCATTCTATCTGCAGGCCTCGCACCCGTCTGCCAGAGCAGCACGACTCGTGGCTTCAGGGCCCAAGCGCAGATAACGACCAGCGACGACTGTGGGGCTGTCAAAAGAGCCATCCATGATGCTAGCATCAAAACTTGTCTGCAGCTACGGTCCGATGGAAACAACAGCCCTGGAAGTCTACAGCTTGCACCGATGGCAAGACACCCCCTTGCAAAACTGCGCACGTTAAAATGTCTAAGCAGGCAGACACGGGCCATGGGCAAGAGACACCGATGTCATCATTCACCTGCAGTCTGTGCTGCTCTTGGCAAGCAGTTGGATACTAGAAGAAGACTGTTCGGATTCTCTCTCGGCCGCCCTGCGCTGTACATGACTGGGAAGAACGTTCCAACCTCGCGGCCCCGCGAAAACCAGGGCAACACGACCCGTGGCTTCCGGAGCGGCGAGGCACACGTGGCGCTCGGTGCGAATTCCGGTGGCGCTGCTTCCAATACTACAGGGTTTAGCGTTTAGGGTTTTGGGTTGAGGTTTCGGGTTTAGGGTTTAGGGTTTTTGGTTTAGGGTTTAGGGTTTTGGGGTTTAGGGTTTAGGGTTTACGGTTTGGGGGTTTAGGGTTTAGGTTTAGGGTTTACGGTTTTGGGGTTTTGGGTTTAGGGGGAGGCTCCAGGAGCAAGTGCTAAGTCCGGCTTTGGCTTCATAGTAATTCTTGGGGTAAGAGGGTATGGATGTAAGCAAAGCTGGAAGTAGAGCGCCCATCTTACACAGTAAATGAAACAGGAGCATTGCCTGTGCTTCTGAACTCATGTTTCGATGCGAAGCATTTCTTGGGATCTATGGTGTATTACAAGATATGCCGCTTTACATCGCCGTTTCGCAGTGCAACAAGATCTGGCAAAGCTAAGCTCCTGCCTTTGTCACAGGGATGTCACCTCCTAGATCTCACCACAAAGGTGGCACACTCTCATCGATCAAGGAAGCCCCGCATAGACGGGGTAGCCCATGCTTGAGTCCGTCTGGACACCGCCCTCCAACACGAGCAAGGGCTCGTCGTCTGGAGCCCCCTGTTCCTCCTCATCCATGCGCAGAGTCTCGCGGCGGAGCTTGGGACGAACCTTGCGCGGGATCGCGCGGTTAAAGGCATCTTTGATAAGCTTGCCGTCGGACTCGAGGGCCAACACGTGCAACTTCCCCAGCTCGTACATGTTGCCTCGACTTCGGGTGTTGCTGCCAGCACTCGCAAAGGAACAGTACTCTTGTGTGCATCAGAAAACCGTATTGCTGTAAGAAACCGCATCAGATGAGCCTAAGACATCTCCGACCCCAAACCATTACCAGGGTGACTGGTAGAAGATTCTATGACTCTGCGCCCGAGCGGCCATGCAGGAGCTCCTGCAGCTGTGGCTGGGTCAAGGGCACGAAGAGGGCCCTGGCCGGAGACCATTCGGGTGCCACCTCACATCCGGCCTCCAGCACACGACGGTGCAAAAGTCTCAATGGCCCGGTCGCATCGAAGAGCACGGTATTGATCTCTTCCAGGTTGGAGGTGGCCCATCGCCCGAGCCGGAAGATTACCACGCCGTCGCCACTCAAAGGGGGATTGTCGCTCTTGCTGTTTCGGATGGCCGCGAGAAGATCGCTTGTGGAGTTCTGGTCAGGACCACTTTCCTTCTCTGTTGTGCTATCTGGTTGTGTTCGTGCTTCGTTGCTGGAAGCGGCGGCGGCACCAGCAGAGTGCATGTCCGGGACACCCACACTCTCCGCTTGTACACATGACGCGGCACCCTTCGCCACTGGCTGTGGACTCTGAGGATCTTGGTGATCTGACTCCTCCCACCAATGGCCCAGGGAATTAAACTCAGCCTCGCGCCCCGCGAAGGCACTCGCCAGTGACGGCCGTTCTGCTGCGAAAGTCAACACCAACTTCACCAAATCCGCCGGCACCCGCTTCCCGCGAGCCCAGGAGCGCAGGGCCTGAAAGAGCCCGAAGCCCGCAGAGCATGCGACTTGTCGGAAGGACATCTGCAGCGCCGCTCTAAGGGCCTCAGTTGCTGCAGCCTGGCGCTCCGGGAAAGATGCACAGCTACCGCTCCAGGCATCTACAGGTCTCCAGTCATTTCTGCCGCACCAGCACGCCACGTTGTTGTCCCACACCAGAGGCATCGCTTCTAGGCTCGCCTTCAGCGTCAGCTTTGTCGCCTTGATGTCCATCGCACCACAGAGTCGGGCACAGTCGCTTTGCCCAAAGACGATCGCCAAGTCCAGCACGGATGCATACCAATCCTGTGGGTGTTCTCGACGACATCGCGTGCATTCTAAGCGAACCTCCGGTCGATCCCATCGAAATGAGCTCAATGTGAGCCCGGCCATCTTGGCCCGATGCAGAAGCTCCGGGCTCAGCCTGACTTGGCTGCCAGCCGGCTCCAGGAGAAACAGGGCCATGTGATTTTGGGCTTTATGTGTTGGCCAGGGCCCGAGCTGCAGTTGAAGGCTTTGGACTCGGCGCCAAAGCTCTGCATCGCCGGAAAGTACGATGGCTTCCGCCAGCGATGTGGAGGTCAAGACACCGCACCAGTCGTCCCATTGGGCCCTGCCATCATTCAAGAAAATTAAAGTCTCGAGTGCTAGCCCGGCGGCCAGAGCTGCAACCAGGACGTCTTTCTCCCGGATCTCTGTTCGAACACACCGTTCATCTATTATGGTGATCCTAACAAAATCCTGGAATCTCCAGCGCCTCAACGGGAAGCAATTGCAGTGCCGGGCACAGGATCTGGCGAGCTCAGCATTCCCGATGAGGATGGCAACGTCCAGGAGGTGGGGCATCGTCTCCTCCGCGAGGATTCCTGGGCAACCTGCCTCGGAGCGGCAGGCCTCAAGCAAAGTGCGAAACAATGGCATCGCAGCTGCGCTCTCCGCGGCATTCTTGGCATCCACGAGGCTTGCATCCCAATCCTCCATCCACACACCCTCATCCTCCGGAACTCCCCAGCTGCACGCTCTGCAAGTAACCCAGTCCCGGCACCTACATCCGACATGACTGAAGTCTGCTGCTGCCCCAGTGGGTGCAGAAGCATGAGGCAGCAAGCTGCGGGGACCCTTGAAGACGCACCCTGGCACTCCATACGACATCATCGCTGCAGCGGTGCTCAGGTGGCCGAACTGGAGGCACAGATCGAAGAGATGCTTGGAATCGACTTCCTGGCTCAAGAGCTCGACCTCTCCGTCCAGGAGGGCCTTGGCCACCTGGAACTCGTCCACGTCCAGGATCCGCCCATCCTTGCCACTGTGGACGAATCTCTCCACGGACATCGGAGACAGAAAGGACCCGGAGGAGGTGGCCAAATGCTGCAGTGACCCGGGGCCCTGCGACTCGAACCACAACAAGCAGAAGTGCCCATGCTGTCGTAGAGGACTGATCCCTCCCTTAATGATTATTAGAGTGGGGTTTGGGGGGGTATAGTATACTTTGATGATAATAAGGAGACCCCACAACCCTATTCTGAGTATTAAGGCCCCATCGCAGAAGGATGTAGAAGGGTAGAAGGTAGTGCTTGCATATGAAGATCTACCGGTATTGTATGGCTTACTCGGGACCTATAAACTGCACAGAAAGATCGAAAGAACCCGAATCAGACCCACCCCGAAGCCCTAACCCTCTCTGCAAGGCTTCACGCAACCCTTGGGATCGGATCCTTGGGATAGTTTGAATTTGGGGTGCGCTGGCATATACAACAAACGAAGGAACTCAGATCCAAGGAGTGCCCGTACCCTGGAGCCCGAGGGAGGACATCAGGCTTCTGGATGGGAGCTTCGGTTATGAGGGCTTTATAGGTTTTGATCAGCTTTAGATTAGGGTATGAACTTTTATAATATTATTAGCGTTACGAGCCTTCTAAGGATTATGTAGTAATCGTATCCGTTTTCAGTCCTTGTATTGCCATGGCACGAGTACACCCCCACACCCCCCCGAACAAATATAACAGCTATTCAATTAGGCCCCCCCCGCTTTGGAACTCAACGGTTTCGGAGTTTGGGGTTGGGTTTAGGGTTTAGGGTTTAGGGTTTAGGGTTTAGGGAAGCTCTGAAATCTGAGCTTGTATGACAATCTAGAAGAAGGACCCGAGTTCTACGCACTTTCGAAGCAAGCCCAAGGCGGCAAGGCCAACAACAACCATGGTTTAGGGTTTAGGGTTTCGAGGTTCATG
>CAJNDV010013069.1:2580-12859 GCA_905221635.1 Symbiodinium sp. CCMP2456
AAGCCCTAAAACCCTAAAGCCTAAAGCCCTAAAGCCCTAAAACCCTAAAACCCTAAACCCTAAAACCCTGAAACCCTAAAGCCCTAAACCCTAAACCCTGTAGGTCCCCCGACCCTCCAAGCAGGTATGCAGTGGCAGGTCGCGGCAGAGATCCTCGCGGCCATGGCCAGGAGCGGAGTTGAGGCAAATGAAGTTGTTCCTTAGCTTCGGTGAATGGGTGGAGACCAGTGTGTGAAGAGTGTTGACTCGGCATAAAATAGAAGCCTAAATACTTACCAATATTACGGTTAGGGTTCCTTAGCTTCGGTGAACCCAGAGGGTCCAAGGTACCATTATAGTAGGTCCTTAGTAGGTATTTGGGCCCCAAAAGTATATACTATACTAGTACTTGGACTGTTTGGGGATCCTTAGCTTCGGTGAACCCAAGGGTCCAAAGTACCTGTAAAGTAGGATGTAGGGTTTCTGTATTAGGATTACTATTATGATCTGGGGAAGTATCCCCCATAACGGTACCTAGGACCCTTTGGGTGGATGAGGACCTATGTGTGAAGAGTTTGGACTCGGCATAACCCGAGTATTCATGCAGGAACATCCCGCAAAAGGCATCCAGTTTCGCTAGGACTGCCAGGATAGCAGATAGCGGAGCTGAATACCTGTAGCTGCAAATATATTCTTTCTAGATGCTATATAGGTGTTACAATTAAGTGACACTTTGAGTGTTGCAGTAAGTAACGCACCGCCCAAGCCATGTTCTAGTGATTCATCCAAAGTGTCCTAAGTATTTACATAGTAGGAAGTAGTGGTTCTCTAGTAGTGGTTTAGGGTTTATTGAAATTATTAAGGGTTCAGGTCCGGGGAAAGTTTCGATGAGAGGAGTTTCCAGTTTTAGATTTCTGTCGAAGACCGGCGAAAGTTTTTAATAATTTCAAGTTACAGGGGGGGCTTGAGGGTTTAGGGTGTAGGGTGGTTTAGGTAAGTATTCCCCATATTGGTACGTAGGACCCTTTGACCCTTGGAAAATCAAGCACCTCTTGACACAATGAATCTCCGAACACCTGCCCTCATAATCGCACGTAAAGGACAAGCAGAAGGAGGCACCCCAATACAGAAGCCTAAATTACCAAAATTACTGTTAGGGTTCCTTATTAAAATAATGCTGTAAAGGAGCCCAAAACCCTACCTTTACCATCAAAATAGCCCAAAAGCCTCATATAATAGGGTCTTTGGGCCCAAAAGCCTTAACATATGAGTCCTTTGAGGGTAAGGGCATAGATCCTAAACCCTAAACCCCTCAACCCTAAAAATGGGACTCATCGTAAATGGGACTCATCGTAGTATAAGGGGAGAGGCTCCCCAGTTTTCAGGGCCATTCGGCCCAAAACCCTATTGAGCAAAAGTAGAAAGGCCCCTGCGTACAGCTCAAAGCCCAACACGGACTCGGAAGCCGGCGTCCCACAAGCGGTTGAGGGTTGAGGGTTTAGGGTTCAGGGTACAGGGTTTAGGGCCTAGGGTTTAAGGTTTAGGGTTTAGGGTTTAGGGCCTAGGGTTTAGGGTTAAGGGTTTAGGGTACAGGGTTTAGTGTTGAGGGCCTAGACCGAGTTTGGGGAGCACTCATGGCGGCCAAAAAGCGCAGACAAGCATACAGATGCGGAGTTCATGTGTTGGGCGAACTGCCTGAGCCCGTGAAACAGTACTCCCGTTTTTTTATCTTGCCATCAAGTTTTCCACAAAACACACCAGAGATGGAGTGGCCAAGGTTGTAAATGCTGCCATGAGCGGCTATGAGAAAGCAGGCCTGCAGCCTCAGTCGCTGCTTCTTTGTTTCATTTGTTAAGAGTTCCTCTGAGGGTTTAGATCAGAGTTCTGTTAAAGGTTTTTGTTAGACCAGTTCTATAGTTAGAATCCCATACGGCAACCGCGCAAAAGAACTACAATGGAGACTATAACTACAACTCTAAGGGTCCCAAATACATGCATTGTAGAATGTACGGTTTCCGTATTGCGAGCTAAGTATCCCCCGTAGCAGTACATAGGTTCTCTACTGTACTTGGAGGCCCAGAAAACAAGTAGGTTACAAGTAGAGTTATATGTACCCTAAATGGAGTTACCCAAGTGATAACCCTGCTTACAACCGGCTTACTAAGTCCCCTGGGCTTCTAAGTAGACCCATAAACCCCTAAACCACTAAACCACTAAACCCCCTAAACCCTTAAACCCCTGGCTCCCCTAAACCCCTCTATAGATCCCCTATAGAGCCCCTGAAGGAGACTTGTAAAAGGAACCCTAAGTAGGGTGTAGGGTTTAGGGACTCCAAGCCCTGCAAGTCCCGTCACAAAACTAAGTCCCCCGGGCCTCTCAATATCCTAAACCCGAAACCCTAAACCCTAAACCCTCAACCCTAAGCCCTAAACCCTAAACCCTAAACCCTGACCCCTAAACCCTAAACCCTAAACCCTGAACCGGGACGGTTCATTAAAGCCTACCTTTAGAGTGCTTTGAGGCTCGAGGTTGTGGGGTTCAGGGGGTTGGGTGGCCGTTCCGGATTCGAAGCAGGTGAGTCTCGGGGTTCGATGTCCCTATGAAAGGCCCTAAGGGTTTAGGGGTTTAGGGTTCAGGGGTTTAAGCGGTTCATAATGTAGGGGCTTTAATAAGTACCGATCATACCTTGGGGGTTCCTTATTATAACTGTAGTATAATGGGCTTCAAAACCCTCTTCTAATTATTCAGGCCCCTATAGCACTCAGGGTTTAGGGTTTTGTGCTCTTTGTGTGCTCGCTGCTTTTTGCGCTTGTCTCTTGGAGAGGGACATTCCGTGTTGTGCTTTCGCGTGCTATTGTTACCAGGGTTATGGTCACGTTCTGTCGTTGGAAATCGAGGTCCAGAAAAACCCGGGTTCTGATTCGCTCAGGATCGAATTCTACGGGTTCTACAAGGGTCTGAGTATTTAGTTAGTACTCTGAATGGTCTGTTGGCATCTAAAACCCTAAACTTTCAGGCCCCTACATCGTCGAAGTCAATAATTTATATGGCTACAGGGCTTGTTTTGGTTAATGTTCTCGCTTTTGTTGCTCTGATACTCGCGATACAGTACTATCATTATTCAGCTGGCTTCTGTGTTGATAGTTCACGACCATACTTTCGGGCTTAGGTTTAGGGAACTCAGCGAAACGTCACTTGAAGGCTTGGGGGTTGGGAGTCGTAGGTTTTGCATGGGCCATCAGCAATACACCCAACATATCCCTAAACCCTAAACCCTGGACCCTAAACCCTAAACCCACAATGGCCGTATTCACCTTCTAAACACCTCAGATGCCTGAACCCTCAGCCCTACTTAGAGGCCCAGGGGACTTAGTAAGTCGGTTATAGGTAGGGTTATAATTGGGGTAACTCCATTGAGGGTACTTATAACTCTACTTATAACCTACTTACTAAGTCCCCTGGGCCTCCAAGTAAAGCGATGCCACAGGTGCATGGCAGAAAGCCGTACGGCTCCTAGCAGCGATGCCACTGAAATCTTTCAGACCGGACACGTCGCTTGGAGTTGCTTTGGTGGGGAGTGCGGGGCCGTGAACCCACCCCGACACCCTCTAAAGGTTCCAGGGTCCCTTTCCCAGAGGGTCCACATATAATACTTTTATGGAAGTAGGTCCCCCCAAAACCATTATTAGGATGGTCTTTGGGGACCTCACTCCATAATGGTAGTATACATGGAGATAAGGACGATCCTGCAATTTAGGACTTGTTAAGGGCTTGGAAGGGTTCTGAATTGCGAAGGTCCGAGTACCTATGTTAAAGGAAACTACAGGTGGGGAGTTTAGGGTATATAGGGCTTCTATAAGGCTTCTATAAGGTATATAGACCTTCTATAAGGCTCCTATAACGGTAACTAGCCACCTGAAAATGTCCCAGACTATATAGCATCTACCCCTGCATAGGAGCCTCTCACAGCCCAGAGCATATACCATAGTATCCTAGGGGCTTTGGGGTTTAGGGGTTTACGGTTTAGGGTTTAGGGTTTCAGGGTTTAGGGTTTAGGGTACTAACCTGGGTCTATGTTTGGTGTTTTTTTTTTTTGCGGTGCAGGGTTTGGGGGAGGTTGTAGATGACACCAGCGTTACTACGACGATTTCTGGTGGTATACGATGCTGTTCAGAATCCGTTTTGTCTTTGCAGCAGATGGCTGTTCTAAATTTCTACACCCTAAACCCTAAACTGTGAGCAGTATCATAGCTGCTAGTCTTGCGTGTTGTCGTCGGAGTCATCTGCGAGGTGCCCTTTCAAGAGGTACCCCCAAAGAAAGACGCCCGAGAGGTCGGGCTGAGATACCCAAGCTGGGTCTCTTTTAGGGGTCTTCTTTCGGGGTGCTTCGTAGGGATCCTTCAGGGTTTCTATAGGGTTTAGGGTTTAGGGTTCCTGAGTATTACCCTTTTTCCCCTTTTTATTGTATGGTGCCCTTCTTCAAGCTGAATGCCAGGAACAAGGGTACCCTTATTATCCAAGCCCTATTCCAAGTACTCAGGCCCCTACAGTACATTCTTTACAAAGCCCGTTTGGGTCCATGTACCCTGGTAGTTAAATAGTAAGCACATTGGCCCCCAAGTACCTAAATAGAGACTGCATTCAAGCTGCATGGAAGGCCAACGTATATATGCTGTGTCGGCAGGTGGACCCTTAGGGAAATTGTTTTTCTCGCAATCGACAAGGCCCTACCTAATGTTGATGATCGAAATCCTGCCTTACCCTAGAGAGCCTGAACTATGGGAATTATGGTCTAGTCCTTCTTATGGGTAGCGCACGATTTGTATCATCAACCGTAGTCTCCTTAGTAGGACAGCCCCTTCAAGGTTTAGCCCCTACATTCGTTAGTTAAACCCTTATAAGAGCCCTTGTAGAACCCTTTATAAACCCTTACAAGGAACCCCAAAACCGTAGTCTCCTTAGTGGGACAGCCCGGGCAAGGTTTAGCTACAGCTCTGCCACCAGCGCCTGCCAGCGCAGTTTTCACTGGCAGGAGGGAGCCTTGGAGGCGGAAATGGCCCTGAAAACTCGGGGTCCTCTACCCTTATATACTACTGGTTTAGGGTTTAGGGTTTAGGGTCTGTTGATGGACAAAATTCTGCATGACCCAAATATAGTATAGTACCATAAATCCCATAGTTTAGGTAGATAGGGGTCATGCAGGATTTTGTCCATCAACCGGTATGATGAGTCCCATTTAGGGTTTAGGGGTTTAGGGTTTAGGATCTATAATTACCCTTACCCTCAAAGGACTCATATGTTGAGGCCTTTGGGCCTCGAAGACCCTATTATAAAAGGCTTTTGGGCTATTTTGATGCCAAGGGTTATACTACTGTGAGTCCCTATCATGGTGTTTGAACCATAAGCCCTTTTAGGGTACATTTCGTCCTCAAGGATTGCGAAGCCTTCCAACGATGCTGGCAGCTGGAGTTACGCCGAGCCATGTCACCTTCAATGCATCAATCAAGGCTTGTGAAAGAGGTGGGATGTGGCGTTTGGCCTTGCTGTGCTTTTCCGACATGTTGGAGATGTCATGTGGGCCGACCTTGGTGACATTCAGCAGTCTTATGAGTGCATTCGCAGCAGGAACGAAGTGGAGGCCGGTGTTACAACTGCTGGAGGACATGGAACTCAGTAGCATTCCCTGCAATACCATCACTTGCAACACTGCACTCAGCGCCTGCGCGCAGAGTGGGCGATGGAAGGTTGCATGCCACTTGCTTGCGTCCATGTTGCAGTCTGCCGTGGAGCCCAATGCCATCAGTTTCAGTGCCTTAGTTAGCCAACAGGAGAACTTTAAACTTTTTGGGTCTTATATATTTGGTCTATCCTAAAAAGTTTGAACTTTTCTGGGCCTGGTTGTTGAAGAAGAGAGGTGCGACCATTAGTGCCTGTGAAGGGCAGTGGCAAGTAGCATTGAGGCTACTTGCAAGCATGTCTGCCTTTGAAACCACCCCCAATGAGATCACCTTCGGTTCTGCCACTGGGCTTTGGAGTACCATACTTTATTACTTGTTTTTGGACCTGTTCCTTAAAGGCACCATTATGAAATAAAAGTCTATACCTTTTTTTCTCCCCCTGGTTAATTCAAATCCCAGGCCATTAGCACCTGCGAGAAGGCAGGTCAGTGGGAGGCTGCTCTTCAAATCCTCACCTGGAGCTTCCTTGTCCGAGTTGAGCCCAATGAGATCACACTGAACTCCTGCATAAGTGCCTGTGCAAAGGCAGGACAGTGGGAGATGGCTCTGCAGCCACATGGCGAAACCTTAACCCCAAACCCCTAACCCATAAACCGGAAACCCTCAAACCCCAAAGCCCTAAACCCACAAAACCCTAAACCCCAAACCCTAATACCACAAACCCGAAAACCCTCAAACCCCAAAGCCCTAACCCCCCAAAACCCTAAACCCCAAGGCCGAAACAAGCCAAAGAAGACCCTCTATAAACTCAAAAGTTGAAGGTGCTTCGGCCTTTTAAGTGGACAGCTAAGGACAAACCCTAAACCCATAAACCCTCAACCCCCAAAGCCCTAAACCCCTAAAGCTGAGGACACTGCATCAGATGCTCTGTCAGACCTTGCAGGCAGACTCTGTGAGTTTCAACTCCGCCATAAATGCCTGTGGACAAGGCAAGTTTTGGGGTTTAGGGTTTAGGGCTTGGGGCTTAGGGCTTTTGGTTTGGGGTTTAGGGGTTAGGGTTTAGGGTTTAGGGCTTCGGGGTTAGGGTTTAGGCTTTGGTTTAGGGTTTAGGGTTGAGGGTTTAGGACCAAGGCAAGCAATGGGAGCTATCACTTCTCATCCTGTCCGAATTTCCTGCAGTCAGACTTCTTCCAGACATCATCAGCTACAATGCATCCGTCAGTGCTTGTGCTTCCGCACCTCAGTGGTCGAATTTAGGTAAGCCCTAGCTTTCTCCTAGGTTACTACAAACTGTTTCCGGAAAGGGTGTATACACCCCATCATATGTCATGACATGTTGGTCGTACAGTCGTAATGGGGTTCCCGCATAGTGACGTTACGGCCCTAATCGTCCGCCTGCCCAAATGGCTTCGACGTACTTGGGCCCCAAAATACTTACATCGGGACTGCTTTAATGCAGCCAAAGTATATACCATTTGAGTACATGGACCCTTATACCCATAAACCCGATAAACCATTCTGGTACCCTTTTTTAATGGAATTATAACACCCTCAGGGCAACCCCTAAAAAACGCCCTGGGCTCATGGTCTCTTGGAGGAGGGCCAAAGTATATGCTATCCAGACAGCCCACGACCCCTTAATGAAGGAATATACCTTACCTAGACCATTAAAGGTAGTACCTTTTTGTCGGTTACCTTAGCTTCTTATTACAGGATCCTAACCATAAAGTAAGTTCCGAAAAAATGTGCTACATGTAAGGGTCTAGGTAAATCATAACATGAAGCCCCCTATAACTTGAGGTCTATTCCCTTAGTTAAGGGGTATTGGGATCTCTAAACCCTAAACCCTCACGGGTGGCCTGGGGCTTACAGGGTTTGTAGGGCTTGTCTGGGCTCAGTCTATTTTTTGTTGTGTTTTTTTTTGGGTGGTATCCGTGTTTAGGGAGCACTGAGGCATCCTTGTGGCAAATGGCCATCGCACTCCTTGAAGGAATTGGACGTGTGCGACTTTCTCCCAACGAGATTTCCTTCAATGCCAGCTTCCAGCCCATGCAAGAGTACCGTATAATGCGGTTCCTCTAATTTATCAGTTCTTGAAAGGGTTCTAAACGGGTTGCTATGAGAATCTAGGGGCCCTAAACCCTATATCTTATGCCATCCTTGTCAGAATCCTATGCCCCTTTTTGTTGTCCGTTCGGGTATCCTTGCCGTGGTCTCCCTACTGAAACTGAATAGTCGGTCCTAGTCCCTACCGGGAGCCCCCAAGTATCACCATAACATGAAATACGCCTTTTTAATTTTAGAGATTCCTTACCGGAACCGTTGGAAGGGTCCCTAAGCCCTTAACGCCTATACCCTAAACCCTGAACTCCAAAGCCGTAAACCCTTAAAGAAACCCTTAACAGAACCCTTACCCATAGGCTCCATAGTAGTTCCTTTTTCGGGAATACCTTATAGGATCCTAAATACAAACCACCTTTAGGAACTAGAATTGAGCCCATGGGTAACGGAGCCCTTGCAAAAGTCCCTAAGCCCTTAACCCCTGAACCCTAAACCCTAAACCCTAAACCCTAAACCCTAAACCCTAAACCCTAAACCCTAAACCCTGAACCCTAAACCCTGAAACCCTGAAACCCTGAAACCCAAAGCTCGAAACCCTTAACGAAAGAAACCCTCAAAGAAACCCTTCAAGAAACCCTTAAAGGAACCCTTTGAAAGGGTACCAGAGGCTTGAGCGCCTTGGAGAAGTCTGCGCAGTGGCAGCTGGCATGCCAGCTGCTTTCAGAGATGCGGCAAGTCCGTGTCTTGGTTGAAACATGGGGTTTAGGGTTTAGGACTATAGGTGTTTTGGTGTTTTGTTTTGGTTCTCCGCTGGAACTTTTTTGGGGTTTAGGGGTTTTTGGTTTAGGAAGTTTTCTGATGGAAACCTTTTCGTTTAGGGTTTCAGGTTCAGACAGTCTTCTTATGGTAACATCCGGTTTCGGGTTTGGGGTTTAGGAAAACTTGGATGAGGTTTCGCGGCATATTCTAGTGTGACCCTACTTTACAATCTAGGAGCCATAGGGAGCACCCTAAACCCTAAACCCTAAACCGACTTCAGTTCTGCGATTGGGTGTCCTCATACTTTCGTAGAGTTCTGATACCAAGTCCTTGCCTTAGAACCCCTAAACCCTAAACCCTAAACCGTGGAGCCTTTTTGGGCTCTTGTAAGGGAAAGGTTCGGGTTTAGGGTTTAGGGTTCGCCTCTCATATCCGTGGGATCTTGGGGAAGCTTTTAGGGTTTAGGGTTTAGGGTTTAGGGTTTAGGGTTTTAGGGTTTTAGGGTTTTAGGGTTTAGGGTTTAGGGTTTAGGGTTTAGGTTAATGTCTCAAGACTTACCACAATGTTCCTTGTGTATGAGCATATACTCTAGCAGACTGTCAAAGAAAGTACTCCTCTTGGGCTCCTGTATAGCAGACTACCAACCTTATTCTAACCAAACATTCAAAAACCCTAAACGACCCTGAACCCTAAACAACCCTAAACCCTAATAAGCCCTGCACCCTCAACAACCCTAAACCCCAAACAACCCTAAACCCTAAACCCCATCCTCAGGCGTAGTGCCGGACGTGATCAGCTACAACTCTTCCATCAGCGCCTGTGAGAAGGGCTCGCAGTGGCAGGCAGACGTCTGCCCAGCAATAACCCTACCCAAAGGCCCTAACGTAAGGTTTAGGGTTTAGGGCTTCTGGGTATAGGGGTTTACGGTTTAGGGATTTGGGATCTAGGGTTTAGGGATTTAGGCCCTAAAGTAGTTCCTTCTTTGGGGGTTCATATTTAGAATCCTATAAGGTAATCCCAAACAGGAACTGCTATGGGGCCTATGGGTATAGGCGCCTAAACCATAAACGCCCTAAGCCCAAAACCCTAGAACCCTAACACCCTAAAACCCTAAAGCCTAGAACTCTAACACCCTAAACCCTAAAACCCTCAACCCTAAAACCCTAATGCCTAGAACCCTAGCACCCTAACGCCCTAATACCCCCAAACCCTAAAACCTAAAACACTAAACCCTGAAACCCTTAACCCTAAACCCTTCACAGGGCTTATGAGGATCCAAAGGACGTGAGAGTTAGGTACCATTTTTCGCGACAACAGGATTTAGGGTTTTAGGGTTTATGGTTCACCTTAAACGGCCTAGGGTTTAGGCTAAACCGTAAACCCTAAACCCTAATCGTCCCTAAACCCTGAACCCTAAACTCTAAATTCCGGTCGAAACCGTACGCTCTAAACCCCCGAGGAGTGTTTTGTTGGAACGCTGAACCTCAAGCCCCGCACTCGAAACCTTATTAGGGTTTAGGGTTTAGGGTTTAGGGATTAGGGTTTAGAGTTTAGGGCTTAGGGTTTAGGGATCAGGGTTTGGGGTTTAGGGATTAGGGTCTGGGATTTAGGGATTAGGGTTTACGGATTAGGGTCTGGGGTTTACAAATTAGAGGAAAAGCCACACTGCAGGTGGCCCTGCGACTCTTTGGGAGCCTGCGTTCTTGCAGCCTGTTCCCCAGCAGAGTGACTTCGTCCAAAACCCTGAACCCTAGACCCCAAACCCTAAACCCTAAACCCTAAGTCCTAAACCCTTAACCCTA
>CAJNDV010013069.1:13199-23313 GCA_905221635.1 Symbiodinium sp. CCMP2456
TTATGTGCTTTTTGGGTCCCTAAACTAAGACCCCGAAAACCACAGCCAGGTGACCTATGCTGCTGCGATTAGCGCCTGTGAGAAGAGTGGGCAATGGAGGATGGCGCTGCAGCTGCTTCTTGGATCCCTGTAAGGCTCTAAGGACCCATAGTTTAAGGCTTTTGGGCCCAAAGACTATACTATATAAGGCTTTGGGGCTACTTTGAGCCTTAGGGAAAAGGGCTTCCTTTCAACAGAGTTCGGGGGGTTCTCTAAACCCTATAAACCCTAAACCCATATGGGTTTCATAGCCTCTGAAAGTTCTAGTGAAGGTTTCTGATTACAAGGGCTTTTCATGCGCATCTATGGGGTCTTGATTCGATCCTTAGGGCGGTGTCGGGCTTCCATGCTTGGGGGTGGATGAACGAGAGTGGGCTGGCTCCAAATTTTCGGGTTGTTTTTGTTGTTGCTACTCTGTTTTCCTGTTTCCAGGATGCTTCTTCCAGTATGTTACACGTTGAAAAACTAAGCCCTAATTTCTAAACAAGGCTTTCAAAGATGCCCTAAACCCTAAACCCTAATTTCTAAACAAGGCTTTCAAAGATGCTTGCGAGCCGGATGACGCCGAATGAGATTACCTTCAATGCTGCACTGAAAGCGGCGGAGAAGGGTGCGCAGTGGCAGCTGGCGCTACACCTGCTTTCTTCCATGTCAACCTACGAATTAGAATCTTAGTAGCAGCCTATGGAGCCGTTTTGAAAGCAACCCTAAATCCCTTAATGCCCAAACCCTTTATAAACTCCCAAAGCCCTAAACCGCTAAACCCATATAAACCCGAAACCCCCTAAACCCCTAAACCCCAAACCTCCTTGTGCCATGCGGGGCTGCCGTTTTGCGGGGACGCGTGTCTTAGACCACCTTCAACCAGTCCTAATTCCACTACGTCTGTAGAGCTACACTTGAAATTTTATTCGCCTATAAAGCCACCCTGCACCCTAAACCCCTAAACCCTAAACCCCTAAACCCTAAACCCCTAAATCCTCGACCCGGGACCCCTGACTCCAAGGCCTTTGGGCAATTTTGATGCCAAGGGTAGTACTAATTCCGAATACAGAAACCCTACACATTCTACTATAATAGGTAAACCCTAAACCCTAAACCCTATACCCTAAACCCTAAACCCTAAACCCTAAACCCTATACCCTAAACCCTAAACCCTAAACCCTAAACCCACACAGGAGCCGACCATCTCCAGTTTCAGCGCCTGTGTCGTCGCATGCCAGCGTGGGCGACAGCGGCGGGCAGTTTCCGACCTCCTGGCCTTGATCACGGCCGCAGACCTTCACTGAAGTATTATAGTTTTTTTTATAGTATATTATAATATATTACAGTATATTATAATATATTACAGTATATTATAGTATAGTAGAGTATCTTAGAAGACCCAAAGGAGCATGAGGTTAATAGGTTTAGGGCTTAGGGTTTAGGGTTTAGGATTTAAGGGTTAGGGTTTAAGGGTTAAGGGTTTATGGGTTTCTTCACTGAAGCCCCATGAGGTTAATATAGGGATCTTAATAATTACCTATGCTATTGTTGGGGTTTCTTACTGTAGAAAAAATAGCCCCATGAGGTTAATATAGCCCCATGAGGTTAATAGGTTTAGGGCTTAGGGTTTAGGGGGGAGGTTTCTTATTATTATGGTTATAGCAACAAAACCCTATCCTAATTATTCGGGCCCTTATATTAACCCTAAGGTCGCCAAGGCCATACCTAGCCTTAAAGGTGGGCCCATGTACAAAAATAGTATGTATACCTTCGCAAAAGTGTAGTCCCAATTGAAATAATACTTTAGGGCCCAAGCATCTGCTAATCAGGTACATGGACCCGCTTGGTTATAAATAGCGACCATCCTAAACCCAGGTGGGTACTTGTGTCCTTACATGCAAGGTCGATGGTCATGATGTTGCTGTCAGGGTCAAAGTGCCCAAAATTGATGTTTTCCTTAGTGCGAACAACCTACACATACCGACTCAAAGATCGAGTCATCAACTCGAGTCGCCATCGGGTGATGACATGCTTGGGATGACCAGGTTTTCATGTGTTGTGGCTTCAGGACCATACAACTAAATAGAAATCTGCACTTAGCCCGTGAACCTCCAAGTGGAGCTGTCATTGCACATGAAAAAGCGCTGCGATTGAAGTGTGGATGTTTCTGGGTCTTCGAAGGACAGCCATGGGTCTTGGGTTTGTAAGTCTCAACTGGCTTTTGGTTTGGCAGTAGGAATAAACCCTAAACCCTAAAACCCAAAAACCTATACCCTAAAGCCCTAAAGGGTTAAAGCATGTAGGACCCCAAAGCGTCCTGGATACTGTTCTGACCCTAAAACCTAAACCCTGAAAAAATGACATCAAACCCGAGCCCCGTATAAACCCTAAGCAGGAACCCTGTGAGCGCGAAGGTTTACACCTTAGTTGCGGTCCTCAGTCCCCAACCATATTAAGGCCCCTAGAATTCACGGGTTGAGTGTTCAGGGTAGCCTAAGGGTTTAGGGTTCAGGGTTCAGGGTTTTTAGACCCTGAAACCTATAAACCTAGGGTTAGGGTAACTTTAGACCCTGAAACTTATAATTTTAAACCCTAAAGCCTACCCTAAGGCTCATGGATCCCCATAGTGAAAGCCCAAACCTTAGCCCCCAAAGCCCAAACCTTGCCTTAGAAAGCCCATAACAGCAGTAAGAGCCTTAGGGTACACCCTAACCCCGACTGGAGGAACGCAGGCGGCAGGTGGTGGGACATTAGGGGATCAAGCCACGGGTTGCTCGGATCTGTTGAGTTGCCTTCCTGCATGCACCCCCGATTGGGGTTTAGGGTGTAGGGTTTAGGGTGTAGGGTGTAGGGTTTAGGGTGTAGGGTGTAGGGTTTAGGGTTCAGGGTTTAGGGTTTAGGGTTTAGGGACAAAAGAAGCCTTCAAAGAATCCCAGCCCATCCTAAACCCCATAGTGAGCCCCAGAAAGTTGGGAAGAAGGGCGGAGGATGAATAGTGCCAGCCTTCCCCATACTTTCTACTTAGAGGCCCGGGGGACTTAGTAAGTCGGTTATAAGTAGGGTTTAGGGTTTAGGAGTTAGGGTTTAGGGTTTAGGGTTTAGGAGTTAGGGTTATAATTGTGGTAACTCCATTTAGGGTACTTATAGCTCTACTTATAACCTACTTACTAAGTCCCCTGGGCCCCCAAGTAAGGTTAGAAGTATGGGCCCCTAATATGGACCCTTAGGCCTTTCTGGGGACCCTTAAGGGTATATATAGGATATATAGTAAGTGTATAAGGATCCCAGGGTTAAGGGCCCATGCTAGGGGCCCATGGTTTCAACCTTCGATACCTTTATACCGTTTGGGCATGAGGATGGGGATGTCTCCAACTTTTCTGGCCATTTCTCTAGACCCATAAGGTGGCCGGATCCACTTTCGGTGTTGCTGCTCTCTGTGGCCCGGAACCCTAAGACCTTAAACCCTAAACTTTAAACCTTAAACCCTAAACCCTAAACCCTAAACCTTAAACCCTAAAACCCAAACCTTGGAGCCCCAAAGCCCCAAACCCCCGAAGCTCTTCCTGCCGCATTTCTGCTCCCAGAGAAGCTGCGATGTTCTTCAGAGCCCTAGAAACCTAAACTGTAGAAACCCTAGGCCCCTGAACCCTAAACCGAAAACCCTAAACCATAGAAACCATAGGCCCTAAACCCAAAACCCTAGAAGTTACCTGTAATATCTTCCCAGATCTCCCAAGACCCTTTAAGGAAGGAGTGCACCTGAAATGATTAGAGGATCCCTAATCTGATTTTAGGGTTTAGGGTTTAGGGTTTAGGGGGAGTATTCCTCAATGAATGAAGGGATGTTGGAAGATCTGGGTCAAACTCGCGGCTACTTATTGCATGAATCTGTTTTGTCGCGAAGGTATGTGGTTTGACCCGGTACCAAGCTTCCCTGAGCTGGGAAATCTCCAAGCCCCTCCCCCCGCCCCACCCGCACACATTGACACCCCAACCCACGCTAACTCCAAACCCCTAAACCCCTAAACCCCAAACCCCAAACCTTAAACCCTCAACCCTAAGCCCTTAAACCCCTAAACCCAAAAGCGGTGTGCCCCTTTTACCGGATGGGCTCAAAGGAGGACGAGGCAGCAAAGCCTTCTGACGATCAGAGGCCCTCTGTGTTTAGGGTTTAGGGTGGTGTAGGGTTTAGGGTTTAGGGTTTAGGGTTTAAGGTTTAGGGTTTAGAGGGTTTAGAGGGTTTAAGGTTTAGGGTTTAGGGTTTCGGGTTCTTCTGACGATCAGAGGTCCTATGTGTTGGCTCTGGGCCGGCACGCGCGAAGTGGAGAGTGGCCTCTGGCTCTGGAAGCCCCGGCCTTAACGTAGGGGCCTAAATAATTAGAATAGGGTTCCTTTCAAGGGCTCCTTAAAGGGTTCTATAAGGCCTACTATAAGGGTTTAGGGCTTGGGGGGGCCTTAATAATTAGAATAGGTTTTTGGTGAAGGGCTACTATAAGGTGTTAGGGTTTAGGGGCCTTAATAATTAGAATAGGTTTTTTGTGAAAAAAATCTATAATTATAATAGAGGAGCCCCCAAAACCCTATTCTAGTTATTAAGGCCCCCACATTAACTGGAACGGTGAAGGGTTTACTTGGACCCTAAAGAACCTACCTTTTTGAAGGAATTATGTAAGCAACTCATAATCAGGAACAGTCAAAAGGGAGTCTATTGAGGCTTCAAGTAGGGCTTGGGGTTTGAGGTTTTGGTAGTTCAGGGCTGTCCTTAGCAGAATAGGCCCACGAAAGCGAAATTCAGCAACTTTTTGAAGCTGTAATGTAGGGGCCTAAATAATTACCCGTACTATTCTGGGGGCTCCTTATTTTAACGATAGTACAATGGGCCCCAAAACCCTGTTCTAATTATTAAGGCCCCTACATTACACTGTTTGGTTTAGGGTATAGGGCATCCTAAACCCTAAACCCTAAACCCTAAACCCTAAACCCTAAACCCCTAAACCCTAAACCCTAAACCCTAAACCGTGGAATCCTTAACGGTGTCGTTTTAAGGCGGATATAAGGCTGACCTTTAAGGCCTAACTAAAGACTACCAGGTCTCCTCCCTCTTGCGATTGTTTAAGGTTAAGGGAGAAGGGTTCAGGGTTTAGGGTTTAGGGTTTAGGGTTTAGGGTTTCGGGTGTAGGGTTTAGGGTTTAGGGTTTAGGGGTTAGGCATGCTTAGCGCGAGCCGTAAGGTCTTGGAAGACTTGTGGGCACATGGTTGCACACCAAGCAACTCGGATGACTTTGCTTCCCCCCCCCCCTAAATCCTAAACCCTGAACCCTGAACCCTAAGCCCTGAACCCTAAACCCTAAACCCTAAACCTTTAAACCCCTAAACCCTGAACCCTAGAGCCCTAAACCCTAAACCCTGAACCCTGAACCCTAAACTCCTAAACCCTAAACCCTAAGCCCTGAACCCCTAAACCCTAAACCCTAAACCCTAAAGCCCTAAACTCCTGAACCCTAAACCCTAAAGCCCTAAAGCCCCAAACCCATTCAGCGCCTGCCTTACCGGGTGCCCAAGCTTTCGATCCGAAGGCACCGTCACTTTCAGCGCGGCCATTAGCGCCATGGGGACTCTTGGCAGGGCTCTAGCAGTTTAGGGTTTGGGGTTTAGGGTTTGGGGCTTTGGCATCCTAAGGTTTAGGGTTTAGGGTTTAGGGTTTCCTAAGGCTCAAAATGGACCAAAAGACTTCTATAGTATGGTCGTTGGGCCCAGAAGCCAAAAGATATGAGTCATGGGCAGGGCTCTAGCAGCACTTTTCGCATAGAGTCTGCAGTGTGAGACCCGGTGCAAAAGCTGTGTCTGTACAAATACACTGGACAAGTACTCAAATAAGTATCTTTAACCCTAAACCCCCAACATGAAATATGCATACCCTAAACCCTAAACCCCTAAACCCTAAACGTGTGTGCGGAGACTCAAGCCCAGGAGAGGGAGGCATTGGCAATTGGCACTGGGAGTCCTTCGGTGATCCAATAAGAAGCAGTTCTGTGCTCTATCGGTAACCCTCTGTGGTTTTGCGGCTTCTCTAAGAGCCCATGTGCCCAACTAGCATATGCTTTGGCCTTAAAGTAGTCCCTATTTAGGTATCTTGGGGCCAAGGTATATATTTGGGCAGATGGACGCTTAGGGGTTGTTGCCGCCCCTAAAGTCTTTGAAGAGGTCCCCCGGAGAACAGACGGTTTAGGGTTTCAGGTTTCCCCGGGAGACTGGAGAACCGAGGTCTTATCAGACATGCAGGAGGCAGAGGCCGAGCCCAATGTCTTCAGCTACAGCGCAGCAATCAGCAGCTGTGAAAAGTGCGGACAGTGGCTGCAGGCCTTACATCTGCTGGCAGGGATGCAAGAAGACGAAGTGGAGCCGAATGTTTACAGTTTCAGCGCTGCCATCAGCGCCTGCGCCGTCGATGGCCAGTGGCAGATTGCCTTCCTGCTTTTTTGGCAGATGGTGTCTGTGGGAATACCACCCAACCTCATCACCCTGAATGCGGCCCTGACTTCCTGCGAAAAGGGGGCCGAATGGCAGCTGGCTGTGTCTCTCCTGTCACGCATGATTGGCTTTGAACTCACACCGGATGTTATCAGCTTTAGTGCTGCTATGAGTGCCTGTGCGAAGTGTGGTGAGTGGGAAGTCACGTTGAGCCTTCTGTCGGATTCCGGCGCAGCACAACTGATGCCAGACACCATCATGAACAACGCTGCTGCTGGGTAGACCAGTCGTCCCCTTTTACCTCTTTTTTTCAGAATGGGAAAAAGGGTAGCTTCATCATATGCTATCGGGGAACCAAGGCTATCACAGCTTGCGAAAAAGCTGGACGTTGGCAACTGGCTCTCCATCAGCTCTCCGCCATGCCATTGTCCAGCACATCACCAAGCAACATTAGCCTGAATGCAGCAATCAGTGCTTGTGAGAAGGGTAGTCGTTGGCAGGCAGCCCTTGCTGTACTTTTTCAGATGTTCACCGCCCTGGCTCCAAACCAAATCAGCTCCTGCATTCTGCATGAGTATACTTTAGTACAGTTTAGGGTTTAGGGTTTAGTTGTTTTTTTTTTGTTCTCATCCCTTCGGCGTACAGTTTAGGGTTTAGGGTTTCGGGTTTAGGTTTTTTTTCTCATCCCAATGGCTCAAAGTTATGGTCTTTGCAATACTCCTGAAAACATCATGCTATTGTCTGCATATTACCCTTAAGCCCTCTGGGAGTTTCCGAAAATTAGGGTACCTTATTTTGGGGGTCCTTAGAATAAGGATCCTATTATTTAGGGTACTATATTAGGGTCCCCTATTTTCGGAAATCCCCATCTATTTCCTGACTTCAGGGACCCCTTAGGCTCTCTGCGTAGGGTAGAGGTAGATAGAGTCTTGCGGCCTATGTTTTCAGAACAGGGTTTCGGGTTTACGGGTCAGGGTTTAGGGTTCAGGGTTTCGGGTTTAGGGTTTCGGGTTTAGGGCCTAGGGTTCAGGGTTTACCTGTAGCCCCAAACCCTACAACATGGGTCGGTTGATGAGGGCCTTTAGGGTAATGCAGGATGTATATCATCAGCAGTATGACCCCTTCATTTTCGGATATGGCCAACCCCTAAAAACAATAGGTTTATGGCCCTGTAATAATACGATATACCTGTATCCCCAAACCCTACGAAATAGTAGGTTATGACCTCTTAATTACAGGGTCTAACCCTTAAAACGGTAGGTTTTTCGATGCCCAGGTAACCCTTTCAGCAGTAGGTTCTGGGATACCCAGCTGGCCAATGGGGCTTCGGGAATCGAGGCTTCAACGCGTCCATCAGTGCCTGCGAGAAGGGAGGTCAATGGGAAATGGCCCTTCAACTGCTGAAGCTGGGTCCGCACGGTTTAGGGTTTAGGGTTCGGGGTCAGGGGTTTAGGGTTTAGGGTTTAGGGATGTTCGATCATCGGGGGTCTAGGGTCCCTTAGGGTATAGGGTTTAGGGTTTAGGGTCAGGCTTTAGGGATGTTCGATCCTCGGGGGTCTAGGGTATACCTGGTTCCTACAAGCCGTTTTAAAGGATGCATAATGGAAGTCATGTTAAGGAACCCTAAAGGTTGTTTAGGGTCTAGGGTAGACGGGTTTAGGTTCAAGGCTAAGGGTTTAGGGCCACTCACAGAATGCAAAGGCCCTCATTGTTTAAGTCGGCTTTTCCTTACAAAGACAAGGGCCTCGCATGTTCAGATCATCGGGGGTCGCGAAAGCTAGCAAGATTGTAGCCTCATCTTGTTATAGAGGTATTATGAGGCGATGCTGTTGCTAATCATCCCGACCCCTGTGTTACACATAAACTCTTGAAGCCCATGTACCGTTTCGCTGTATTGCCTCAGCAAGTCTTGTGTTAGGCGCTTGTTCTGCGCACATTTTCAGGTGGGTAGTTACCTTTATATCAGCCTTAAAGAAGATCTATATACCTTATAGAAGCCCTATATACCCTAAACTCCCCACCTGTAGTTTCCTTTGCCTAAAATCATAATAGTACGGCTGATGATATATATATATATATATATCCTGCATGACCCAGACAATAAGCAATAATAAATATACCATAATTCCCCGTGGTTTAGGGCCCTTGAGGTAATGCAGGTCACTTGCAGCAAAATGTGGAAGCTGGTGACTGAGAACAGATGAGACTCCTAAGAGCTTCCTCTTGACTTAGTGTTTGGGGTTCAGGGTTTTAGGGTTTAGGGTTTAGGGTTTAGAGTTTAGTGTTTGGGGTTCAGGGTTTAGAGTTTAGGGTTTAGGGTTCAGAGTTTAGGGTTTAGGGTTTAGGTTTTAGGGTTTAGCGTTTAGGGTTTTAGTATCTAGGGGTAAACCATAAACCCTAAAAGCCGGTCCCTCCTCAAGATCTTGCAGAATCGTTCTAGATCCCTTTTAAGTAAGCCCATGGAGGCGAAGATCTTATAGATTCCCTTATCAGTCCCTTTAGGGTTTAGGGTTTGGGGTTTACGGCCTAGGGTTTAGGGCTTGGGGTTTAAGGTTTAGGGTTTGGGGTTTAGGGTTTGGGATTTGGTGTTTAGGGTTTAGGGTTAAGGGGTTTAGGGGTTTAGGGGTTTAGGGGTTTAGGGGTTTAGGGGGTTAGGGGTTTAGGGGGTTAGGGGTTAGGATTTAGGGTTTAGGGTTTAGGGTTTGGGTTGTCGGGGTAAATCCTTGAATCCCAAATCCCCATACCCCTAGAGAGGAAGATCTCAAAGATCCCTTGATTGGAAGCCTTAGCCTAAGGCTCAAAGTAGCCCTAGAGCAAGACCCTAAACCCTAAACCCTAAACCCTGAACCCTGAACCCTAAACCCTAAACCCTAAGGAAGGAGATGATCTCCTTCCGAGTTGAAGCCGGTAGTACCAGCTTCAACGCCGCCATCAGCGCCTGTGAGAAGAGGTTGGGATGCAGGGTTCAAGAAGGGTTTAGGGTTGAGGGCTTAGGATTTAGGAAATTTAGGGTTTAGGGTTCAGGGCTTAGGGTTCATGGCTTAGGGTTGCGGACTTAGGGTTCAGGGCAAAGGCTTGAGGGCTTACGGTTCAGGGCTTAGGGTTCAGGGCTCAGGGTGGGTTCTATGAGGGCTCAGTTTTCAAGCGCGCCGTTAAGGGCTCCCAGAATGTACTCTTGACCCTTGACAAAGCTACATGCAACTCCTAGTCAGAGGTCCGGTTTAGGGATTAGGGTTTAGGTTTTCGGGTTTAGGGTTTAGGGTTTAGGGTTCAGAGTGCTAATGGAAAAATCTGGCACTTCGATCAGTATCCCAAGCAGGGGAAAACTCCTGAAACGTTGAGCCCTGAACCCTGTAGATCCTATAAAGCACGATGAGCACGACAAACCCTAAACTCCTTAAACACTGTACAGCAGGGGCCTAAATAATTACCAATACTTTTTTTTGTTTGTTGTTTTTTTTGTTTTTTTTGGGAGGGGGGGTGGTCCTTGTTATGATTATAGTAAAATTGGCCCCAAAACCCTATTCTAATTATTGAGGCACCTATGGTTTAATTAATCCTTAAACGCCAAAAAACATACCTCCCTAAACCCTTAATCCCTAAATCCCTAAACCCTAAA
>CAJNDV010013069.1:39998-51101 GCA_905221635.1 Symbiodinium sp. CCMP2456
GTTTAGGGTTTAGGGGTTACAGGGGTTTAGGGTTTAGGGGTTTAGGGTTTAGGGTTTAGGGTTTAGGGGTTTAGGGTTTAGGACCATATACCCCGAAAACCGATTCCAATTGCTAACGCCCCTGTTCTAAACCCTTACAAGCAACCTTTAGAAAGAACCCTTTCAGGGAACCCTGTAGACCCTAAACCCTGTCAACCCTAAACCCTATAGACCCCAACCCCTAGACCCTAGACCCTAAACCCTCTAGACCCTAAACCCTAGACCCTAAACCCTAGACCCTAGACCCTAGACCCTAAACCTATCTTCCCATGAAGCCTTACCTTAAGGCTCAAAATGGCCCAAAAGCCTTCTATAGTATGCTCTTTGGGCCCAGAAGCCTTAAAATTTGAGTCCTTAGGGCCTTGCGGAAGGAAGCCTTAAACCCTAAACTCTAAAGCCCAAAAATCTTAAAATCCGAGAATCCTAAACTCTGCACCCTTAAAACATGAGGCCTTAGAGCCCTAGCCTTCGGGTCTTCAGGCATGAGTGAGCTCCTAAACCCTCTAGACCCCAGACCCTATAGACCCCTAAGGCCTAAGCCCTAAAGCCTAAACCCTAGACCCTAGACCCTAAACCCTAAACCCTAGACCCTAGACCCTAAACCCTAAACCCTAAGTTCTAGCCCGAATCTTCTAGGGTCTCCAGGCATGAGGGAGCTGCTGTGCCGGAAGGGTGAAGCGGCAGCAGCGCAGATCCGACAAGAGGCGAGCTTCGGGCTTGAAAAGTGCGTTGTTTAGGGTTCAGGGTTTAGGAGTTTGGGTTTAGGGTATTTTTCTTGGTTGATGGTCTGCAGGGCTTCTGTTTTTTTTTGTTTGAGTTTTTTTTTATTTTCGTGGCGGGGCTTGAAAAGGTCCAGTGCTTTGAAACTGTCGGTTTGGTGGACCTTGGGGCTGCAGGGGTTGACTATTAAGTCCCTATATTATAGGGCTTGGGGTTCGTTTCCGTGTTCCTCCCAGGATCATACTTGGAGGTCGGGAGAGGTAGTAAGTAGGTAACAAGTAGACTTATAAGTACCCTAAAAGCGACCCTACAATTGGTGTTATAGTACTTATGCGTCTATAAAATAGCCATTTACTAAGTCCCCCGACCCTCCAAGTGTTCGTTAGGGATTATATTCTCTAGAGGTTTTGGTTTTTGGGGGCTAGTCGCTTTTAGCGTTCCTTGGAAGGGGCCTTGAAGATAAAGGGCTTGAGGGTTTTAGGGTTTAAGGGTTTAGGGTCCAGGGTTTTGGTTGGGGTTTACGGATTTAGGGTTCTAGGGTTTAGGGTTTTAGGGGTTCGGGGTTGCAGGGTCTAGCGGTTTGGGGCTTGGTGATTCGGGGGCAGGGGTTCAGGGCTTGCAGGGCTCAGCCCAAATGTCTAAGTGCCTAGTATATACTGACATACCTCTCGGAAGTACGAACCGACACTCCCTACTATCCCACATCCAAGTAGCTTTAAGTCTTCGACCTTTGCGGCTTTCGGGTTCGGAGTGTTGGGCTTGGGGCTGTAACATAGAAGCCAAAGTAATTGCAAATACTATTCCTCATGCTTCCTTACTATAAGTATACTATAAAGGGTCTCAAAACCCCATGTTCATGATCCCTAAACCCTAAACCCACTATGCTCGGGTTTGTGACTACTGGACCAAAAAGCCCTAAACCCTAAACCCTAAATCTACTGGACCCAAAGCCCTAAACCCTCAAGGCCAGAAGTCTTGAGCTGCCTACTTTTGGGGCTTAGGGGTTCAAGGGTTCAGGGTTTAAGGGTTTAGGGTTTAGGGTTCAAGGGTTTAGGGTTCTAGGGTTTTAGGGTTTAGGGTTTAGGGTTTAGGGTTTGGGGCTGAGGGTTTAGAGTTTAGCGTCAGATTCCCTGTGAGTGACAGTGATGATGACGATTTTTCGGGGTTCCTGATGATGAGTGTTCTGTCCTACACCCCAAAGCCGTAGTTCAACCGTTCCGTGTGAGGCTAACCTATATTTTGAGGATTCGTGATTGTAAACCGTAAACCCTAAACCCTCAACCGCTTTTACATAACCCTAAGGCTCCTGGACGCTAGTCGTGAGATCCCGAAGCTTAGCCCCCTAAAGCCGAAAACCTCCCCCTGAAAGCCCAAGACCCTCTTAGGAGCCTTAAGGAAGTCCTTGACGTAGGTTATTTTGGGTTCAAGTAGACCCTAAACCCTAAACCCTAATGTTGGTTATTCTGGGTCCAAGTAGACCCTAAACCCTAAACCCTAATGTTGCTTATTTTGGGGTTCAAGTAGACCCTAAACCCTAAACCCTAAACCGTTAGGTTATTTTGGGTTCAAGTAGACCCAAAACAACCCACTCTCTCGAGGCAAGGCTTGGCCGGCGGCTTCAGCAGAAAAAAGTCCGTTACCCTTTACAGGGGTCTAGTGTTTAGGGTTTAGGGGTTTCCTGTTATAATCATAGAACCGCAGAGTGTAGGGTTTAGGGTTTTAGGGGCTTCCCTTTATAATCAAAGAACCTTAGAGTTTAGGGTTTAGGGCTTAGGGGTTTCTTCATCATAATCAAAGAAGCTTAGAGTTTAGGGTTCAGGATTTAAGGGTTTCCTATTATAATCAAAGAAGCTTTAGAGTACCCTTTTAGAAGGAACCCTTACCAAGTCCCATGATCCTAAGTCCGTAGAACCCTAAGGCTCTGAGGACTCGTATTTTAAGGCCTTCGGGCCCAAAGACCATACTATAAAAGGCTTTTGGGCTATTTTGAGCCTTAGGGGAAGTCAGTCCAGGAGGCTTGGACTTGCCCGGATCCATGAAGGAGCGTAGCAGGCTTGCGGGGGACCCATGTGGGTGGTTGTCAAAATTATGGTCCCTTTTTGGGAAAAAGGGACCATAATTTTGACAACTACCCATATGGCAAGGTTGCTCAGGAGGACTGCTAAGCCCCATATTAAAAAAGAGCTTCAACCCTCAAGCCTACACCCTCAAACCCTTAAAGCCCTTAAAACCCCTAAACCCCAAACCCAAAAGCAAAAACAAACTTTAAACCCTATTCCCTTAAAGCCCTTGAAACCCCTAAACCCTAAACCTAAAAGAAGACCTCAAACCCTAAACCCTGCGCCCCAAATCTCGACTCCTCAGGGCTTCAGACACGAAAGCAGACGGACAAGGGCCCCCTTGAAACAGGGTTTAGGGTTTAGGGTTTTAGGGTTTAGGGTTTAGGGTTTAGGGTTTAGGGTTTAGGGTTCTACATATACCTACACCATCTTGGGGGGTTCCTTATGGTAGTTGTAGTATAACATAAACCAAAACCCCGTTCAAATCATTAAGTCCCCTACACCCGAAACCCTTATAGTAGCCCTTATATAGCCGCTTTGAAGGATCCCTCTAAAGGAACCAATGAACACTATATGAAACCCTATTCGACTTGTTAAGGCCCCTAAACCCTAAACCCTAAACCCTTACAGTAGCCCTTATATAACACCTCTAAGGGACCCTTTAAAGGAACCCTATGAAACCCTATTCTACGCAAACCCTAAACCTAAACCCTAAGCCCTAAAACCCTAAAACCCTGCATTCCATAAAGCTTCCGGGCACTCTCATGGCACTGGGCCCCCATATGGGATCTCGGTTTAGGCTTTAGGGGTCTTAGGGCTCTTAGGGGTCTTAGGGTTCCGGTTTTGGGGGTCGTAGGGTTTAGGGCTCTTAGGGGTCTTAGGGTTCCGGTTTTTGGGGTCGTAGGGTTTAGGGGTCTTAGGGGTCTTAGGGTTCAGGCTTTAGGGGTCTTAGGGTTTAGGTTTTCAGGGTCTTAAGGTTTAATTCGGGTTTAGGGGTCTTAGGGGTCTTAGGGGTCTTAGGGGTCTTAGAGTCTAGGGGTCCTGGGGGTCTTAGGGTTTTGGGTTCTTAGGGGTCTTTGGGTTTAGGCTTTAGGGGTCTTAGGGTTTAGGCTGTCAGGGTCTAAGGGTTTAATTAGGGTTTAGGGGTCTTAGGGGTCAGTGCTTAGGTGTCTTAGGGTTTGGGGATCTTAGGGGTCCTAGGGTTTAGGGTTTACGGGTCTTAGGGTTCAGGGGTCTCAAAGTTGCAGGATGTTTGCTGAGGCTCTGCATGCTCCGTGGGTCCAAGGTTTCGAGTACCCAGACCCTAACGAGCCTACCTTTTTAGGGATCCTTATTATGAGTTCTTTATACAGTCCCTAAAAAAGGGTAGGTCTTTTGGGCCACAGGAAAAGGACGGTCTCAGATGCCGTGTTCCGTTTTCGATAGGGAACCCAGGGCTTGAAATTGAAAGTCTCAAGTGGCTTCGGTTTCATGGCTGCGCGTACGGTCCAGAGTTTTATCTTGGAAGGCTTGTGCCCCTGCCTAAACCTCCCAAAGTCGGTGAAATAATGGCCCAAAACCCACAAAAGGCCGTTATTCTACATCCTAAACCCTAACCCCTAAACCATACGTTCAGGGTCCAGGCAAGGTTCATGTTCCGAAAACTCGTGAGTGCTGTTTTCCAATATCGGATCGAGGTTTTGCTGGCGTACCTGCAGCCGAAAAGACCAACCTCTCTAAGGAGCTGTATACCCAAAGGGTCCTAGGTACTGTTATGGAGGATACTTCCCCCAATCATAATAGTAATTCCTAATACAGAAACCCTATACTCTACTATATAATAACTAGGTACTTTGGACCCATTGGGATATAGAGACCATAGTAAGGAACCCTTAAAAGAGGTAGGTCTTGTCGGCTACTGGGAAGGATTAAGACCCGTAGGAGACGCCCGGGCCGACGTCTTGGTTTCACATACGGTTTAGGGTTTAGGGTTTAGGGTTTCCTGCAACTTACCCAAAGGGTCCACATATACTGCCATTATGGAGTTCAAGCTCCAAAAGACCAACCTTATCATGGTTTTGGGGGACCTAATTCCAGAGTTGTAGTATATATGGACTCTCTGGGCTTATCAGACCTGGAACTGAATATACCTGCAAAACGTGAAGATCTCTACGATTACCCATAGTAACATAGTAAGGAATATGCCGTAGTTCCCATAGCTTAGGGTCCTTAAGGTAATGCAGGGTTTATATCATCAACCGTAGCACTGTAGAAGCCTGGACAATGACCATTCTTGTTCCATAGGGTCTCTTATTGTGCACTTATACTAGTGCGTACCACAAAGCATCAGTTTCAGTACTATGAATAAAGACCTCATCGTGCATGACGGTCTGCGAGACGCTCCAAAAACGACGCAGCCATCCAATACACGCTTCTAGGAACCTCAGCAGAACCCGCATGAACACCACCTTATTACAGAAACCCTACTACAGGGACTCGTGAAACTGAAGCAGGAGCCTTAATCGAACCCATATTGAGCCTGGAGGCGGGTTGTAGAACCTATTTTTGGGTCCTCTGACACTTTGCTTAGCCGGTATAAAGCCAAATAAACCATGCACGTCTCCACATGGGTAGACGTCAAACTGATGGCCCCTTTCAGAACCCCATACATATATATATATATATACATACATACATAATGCTACTCTTAACACTGCACCCTGAGGTATGGCACCCAAACGGGACTCGAGTTACCTAGTTTTGACAACCACCCGTGTAAACAAAGCACCAAAAACACCCTAAACCCCTCATCCCAAGACCCTGGAAACCTGCACCGTAAACCCTAAACCCTAAACCCCCAAACCCGAAGCCCCTAAACCCTATGAACCCTGTGAACCCTGTGAACCCTATGAACCCTAAACCCTAAACCCTAAACCGCCCTAAACCAAAGAAGCCCCATCTCGTAGCTGCCTGCATGGGCGTCCGCTCGCGCCGGGCGGGCATCGATTGCTAGTAGGTACCGGCTTCCTCCTCGGGGGGTTTCCAGTAGTTTAGGGTCTATAGGGATCCTAGGGTTCTTTTAAAGGGATCTATTAGGGTTTTGGTGTTTTCGAAGGGTTTAGGGTTTAGGGGTTTCGGGTTTGGGGTTTGGGGGGTTTAGAGGTTTAGGGTTTAGGGGTTTAGGGTTTAGGGTTTAGGGTTTAGGGGTTTAGGGTTTAGGGGTTTAGGGTTTAGGGGTTTAGGGTTTAGGGGTTCAGGGGTTTAGGGTTTAATGGAGGCTCCCCGTTTTAAGATTCAACGGTAGGAACACAGGTTCGAGGTAGGACTGCAGGGATTTTCGTGTAGACTTTGCTTCGTTTAAGTGAGGGTTTGTGGCCGGAGGTTTAGCGCTTCCGGTTTAGGCTTTGGGGGTTTAGGGAACCCTAAACCCTAAGCCCCAAAACACCCTAAACCCTAAACCCTAAATGGGGTTTAGGGTTCTGGCGCACAGCTTCGGCTGCTTCATGAGGCTGCTAATGGAGACGAAGATTCGGGTTTAGCGTTTACCTAAACCCCCTCAAACTCTGCCTGCTTCGAGACCTCTATTAGGACATCATATTAAGGAGCATAAAACGCCGGGCTTTGTGGTGTCCAGGTGGGCTTTAGACAGAGAAGAAGCTCATGATTCTTGTTCTGTGCCACGCAACACAAAAGCTTTCCCAAAGGCCCCATGGTACATCTGTACTTAAGGGTTTAGGGTTTAGGGTTTAGGGTTTAGGGTTTAGGGTTTAGGGTTTAGGGTTAAGGCCTAGGTACAGCCTTACATTTGATGGCATCATTCCGGAGCACCAGATTCCCGCGAGGGCGTGCCATCCGCCGATCTTGCGATCGTCGTTCGGCTTCGACCTCCCATACTACCCCTAAGAGTCCATGTACTTCTATATGATACAGTTTCGCCATGAAAAGTACCTCTGCATGTTGAGATGATAAGACGGCCAATGCATATACATATGAGAAGATACAAGTACATGGGCCGTCAGGCTACCGAGTGGCGAGGCACACCAGGAGGGCGGCGACACAAGGGCACAGAAGGTTTGGCTGACGCAGATCTTTATGAGAACATCTATGTTCATATCTTTGCTGGTTTGGGCACGGAGCATTGAACCGGAGGTCATCTACAGATCGCATGAAGGCGAAAGACCTTCTGCAGCCTTTGTTCTCCCAGTACTTGCGCTCTTCGTTGATCTCCCCAGGGCTCATAGTTAACTTAACCCCCCAGGGTCCTATGTACTATTATGGGGGATACAGCCCTACGTTCTACTATATAGGTACTTCGGAACCTTTGTTAACAACACACTTAATTAGGCCCTTAATATGGCATTTCGTTCTGGAAGCTTCAGGTTTTCTGTTGGCCGCAGGTTGATATGTTTATTGGACCCTCATGTGCCCTACCCACAGAGCCAAATACCCCGCAATGACGGAACATACTATAAGTCATAAGAGTTAGGCCCCTTTTATTCAAGGTCTATTCCTGAAGGCACATTGGGCTTCGTGAGTAACCCCTTAAATTTGATCCTCGAACTCTCGCGGGCCACCGGGCCGCCATAGAGCCTTAGAACCCCTGCAAAACCCTTATCGTACCCTTGTAGAACCAATTAAGGAGCCTTTACAGAATGCTTTCGGAGCTCCTGAAACCTGTGCAAAATCCTTTGAGGCCATTGTAGAATCCTTCTAGAACGATTATCGAAACCCTAAACCCTAAACAAAAAACCCTAAAACCCTAAACCCTAAACCCTATACCCTAAACCGGAACCCTTTTGAAGCTACTGCACGTGCTAGCTGATGCCATCGGCAGGTCTGCGCGCCACGGAGGTGGGATCACACGGAGTCCTTTCCAGGAACCCCCTTGTGGCCTTTCATAGCGGGTATTTAGGGTATATTAGAGGGTAGTTGGGGAGCCATTTCTGGGTTCCACCAAGGGTCCATGCACCTTAAACCTAATGTAGGGGGCTTTTAGGGTTTAGGGCTTAGGGTATAGGGGCTTTAAGAATTACCTATATATTTTTTGGGGCGGTCCTTATTCTAGTTATAGTAGCATGGGGCCCAAAACCCTATTCTAATTATTAAGACCCCTACATTGATCCTGAACCCTATGTGGACCCGAACAGGATTCGGAGGATGATGTTCCTCAAAGGGTTCTTTGAGGCATTCGCGACCGAGAGTTTAGGGGTGAGAATTTAGGGGGGTTTAGGATTTCGGGCTTAGGTATTAAGGTTTAGTTCAGAGTTTGCGTGTGTAGGGTTTGGGATTGGAAGCCATGGTCGACGACAAAACTGGCGCTTGTGCATGAGCTCGACCACTTGAAGGGCTCCAAATTTCCCCGGGCAATAGCCCAAAAGCCTTATATAGCAGGGTCTTTGGGCCCAAAGGCCTTAAAATATGAGTCCTTAGAGCTTTAAGGCTTGCTGACTCCTAGTCTCGCCGTAGCTTCTTTTCGTGCCTAAACCCCTAAACCCTAAACCCCAAAACCCTAAACCTAAACCCGAAACCCTAAATCCGAAACCGCTCTAAACCCTAAACCCTAAAGCTCCTTTACAGTCGCCCAGAAACCCGAAAGCCGCTTTGGACCCTTAGGGAAAAGGAACTACAATGGAGCCTATGGGTACTACAGAGGCCTTAATAACTAACTGATTTACTTTGGGGTTCCTTAGTATAACTATAATATGATAATACCAAAACCCTATTCTAGGCCCATAGTATAGAAGCCTAGTATAGATCCCTTGTAGAACCCTTTAAGGATCCCTTTAAAGGAACCATGACAGCGGCTCTGGCCAAGCTGACGTATACCAAGGGCTTAGGGTTCAGGGCTTACGGTTTAGGGTTTAGGGCTTTGGGTTTGGGGTTTAGGGTTTAGGGTATACTAGCTGACATATAAGGAGAATGGTTTACTATACCCAAAGGGTTCTATGTACTGTTGCGGGGGATACTTACATAAATCATAATAGTAACTCCTGATGCAGAAGCCCCACATACCATACAGATACTTAGGACCCTTTGGGATACCTTACCCTGCCATAACATACGGTTTTTGCAGGGTGTAGGGTCACCAGCATCAGACTCGTGAGTTGAAAAGAACTGGACAACGCTGACATAAGCAACGATTGCAGTGATTAGGTGCTTTACACTTTTGCGATTGCTGCACTTGCTGTAGCTATTACGTTTCTTTCCGTGTTCTTGAACAGTATGGCACCTTCGTTGTCCTTGCTGCATGCGTGATCGTCACGACGGTATGTCGAGCCGTCATAACACCGCAGAGTCTTAAACTACATTCCTAAAGCCCTAAGCCCCCAAATTCCAAAACCCTAAACCTTAAACCAACTCAAGCCCTAAACCCCTACATGCCCAAATCCCCCACCCGCGAGCCATAATGACCAACATCGCTTTTGTCACCTTGACGTTCTTCAGTAAATGCAGATGCTGAAAGTAGGGTTATCCTGCAACAACACTATAAACAGAGGTGTTTGCCTCTTCCAGCTTCGATGGCGCCATCCGGAGGCCCGCCACGGAGCGCAAGGAAAAGGGGTGTTCGTGATCTATAGCTAAACCCTAAACCCCTAGACCCTAAACCCTAAACCCTATACAGGGGTTTCGGGTTCACACTAGGCGTTTAGGGTTTACAAGGTCGGGTCTAAGGTTTGGAACAGGGTTTGTAGGAAGCGCTTCCTTTGCACTTGTTTGTATAGGCTCGTTTTGTAGGTCGCGTAGGATTTTTTCGACCTAACGGCTCAAGGTTCAAAATAATAATCATGTAGGGTTTATGGCCCTGAACCCTAAACCCTAAGCCTGAACCCTAAACCCTAAACCCTAATGGCTGCGACGTTTGTCGGATTCAAAACCGAGGCTTTGGGCTGTAGTGCTGAACACTGGGAGCTGCAGCATTAGACTGAGGCTTCAACCCTAAACCCTGACCCCTAAACCCTAAACATATACCCTAAACCCCTAATCCCTAAGCTCCTAAACCCTAATTCAGATTTTAGGGGGTTGGTTAAAATTAGGGTTTTGGGGGGATTCAGATCTTGGGTATATGTGGACTCTTTGAGAAAGGCTGTAAGCTCATGTGCACGGCAAGCGCATCTATGTTGGCCTTTACAGCAGCAGCTGCAGCTCCAAGGGTATAAGGGCATCCGTAAGCTAAACAATGACTGCAGTGATCGTCTTGAACGCAGCGGCGGCAACGAAGACGGTCGTACCAGTAGTACAAGCGCGACAGGAACAGCAGTAGAACCGGCGATTTCAATTGACATCTGTTGGAACTTTTTCTCATTTTTGACCGCAAGAGCTTCCAACCTAAAGGTATGGCCGTGAGAGCCTATGGCCATCAGCACTCAGTGTGCTTCAAGACCTGCAGGCACCCTCGGGGGGGTTATCGGTTTGGGGTTTGAGGGTTTTGGATTTAATGATGGAAGTTATTTCGTTTGAGTGTAGGTTTAGGTGAATACAGGGAGCTGCATGCCATGCGGTTCGGTAGCGACGGACCGGCTGAGCTGTGCTTGTGTTTGTAGCCTCTGAAAGAGCTTCTACGTAGTAAATGCGAGAAGTCAAGCTATTGAAGCAACTCCTTGAAAGCTGTTTAAGCACTTCGCAAGATACTCATCAACAACCATACCATGAATCACTTTCAGGAATGTTTCAGTCCCTGTGCAGACTGTCGTTATCTGGGCTTTGGAGTACCGTACTTGAATACTTTTCTTGGGGACCTGTTCCTTAAAGGAACCATTATGAAAAAAAGTCTATGCTTCTTTCCCTCTGGTTACTTCAAAGCCCAGTTATGCCGCCATACCGAACGGGCCATGAGTGAAGGCTCCCCAACCTCAATCACGACATGGGTAGTTTTCTAAATTAGAGTCCCCTTTTAGGTCCCCAATATAGTACGGCACCCTTATAAAAAAGGATCCCCAAAAGGGACCCTAAACTAGAGAACTACCCACATTCTTGGATGACAACGCCTTTTTTTTCCTTGACTCTAAACGTCCAAGTGCGTCAGGTAAATATCTGATAACTAGGACACCATTCAGCTCCAGTATGTACTTATATCCTGCGAGACCCCCTTGAAGCGGGCGATTTGTCGTGCCAGTAATCAGAAACTCTGAGCCGCATTAGAAAGTCCCCGTCGTCCTATCGCCAGGTACTTAGTAGTCAGGTCGTCCCCAACACTACCCTACTTCACGCGTCTGCGAAACGCAAGTACCGAGTAATGTAGACTTTTTGATCAATAACCCTCTTTCCTGCAGTCGCCAGTCGGGGCTCTACAGCGGCCCGATCCCTC
>CAJNDV010013069.1:55360-76641 GCA_905221635.1 Symbiodinium sp. CCMP2456
GGTTCCTTTGTGTGGGTTCCCGTTATGGATTCCTGGAAGGCTCCGTTTGAGGGTTCCTTCTGGGAGCTGCTCTTTTGGGTTTAGGGTTTGGGGTTTAGGGTTTAGGGTTTAGGGTTTAGGGTTTAAGGTTTAATGTTTAAGGTTTAGGGTTTAAGGTTTAGGGTTTAAGGTTTAGGGTGTAAGGTTTAGGGTTTAAGGTTTATAGGAGTTCTTCAAAGATTAAGTTCAGTGGGTTCAATGTCAGCTTGTACCCCGACTCTACAGGGCGGTTTAGGATTTAGGGCTAGGGGTGTTGGGTTTAGGGTTTAGGGTTTAGGGTTTAGGGATCATGTTTCCTTTGAAAGCCAAGAGACGGCAAAGACTCGTGAAAAGCAGGCAAGTTGCCAGAAAGATCCGACATGGCTGACAAGAAAGGCTCGTCAACAGCGCGCAGCAAGCAGTGTTTCGCCTAGGCAAGGTCCAATCCTGCAGAGATTATCCGAGCCTAGGCAACAGCCAATCAGGCACACCTGTGGCCCAAAAAGACTAAAAACTCGATGTGCCTAAGCTGGAGATCCACGCCACTGTCACGCGTGAACAACAGCAGGCTTCTCTCACAGCATCGATCTCGGAGGAGGGGGGGGGGGGCGGCTTTGTGACCAGGCCCACAAGGTCTGGGTCCTCTCCGGCCCGGGAGGGTGTGGATAAAGGGAACTTGGGTGCGCCATCCTTCATCAAGTCACCAGCGAGCGCAAGGAGTTCCGAGCTTCGGGACGCTGCCAAGTCAAATGCACAAGTGAAGCGCGGGCAAGGTCTTCTTCATAGACCGGGTCGAACGCTTGAAAGCAGCGACGCTCAGCAGAGGCGAGATACTCTTGGTCGATGACCTGACCCTGGCGAATATGGACGTCGACGCACAGCTAACAGTCTCAGCCCTAAACCCGATAAACCCTAAAGGGAGACGGACACTGCACGGGATCCTGAGGAAGGGTGGAAAATCCAGGACACTATGCCCGCCCAAAGCCAGCGAACACCCCAAAACCGAGACCGTGAAACCAAAGACAACCATCAAGGAGGTTTTCGTTTGATCTACGTACTGATTCTTCAACTGAGCCCCTAATTGCCAGCCCCAAAGAGCTTAGCTGTGACTGACGGATATAAGGAAATCACAATAACAAACCTTGAAAGAGTTACTTTTGTAGGGTCCAGGAAAACCCTAAACCCCTAAACCCTACAGCGAACCCCAGAAAGTTGGAACATGGATTTAGGATGATCAGTGTTGGAATTCTTTCTATTTTGCCTAAGGGTACCAGGAGAATGATGTTCCAACTATCTGGCTTCTACCTTAAATTAAACCCTACACACTAAGCCCGAAACCCTAAACCCGAAACCCTACACACTAAGCCCGAAACTCTAAACGCTAAACCCTAAAACCCTAAAGCCCTAAACCCTAAACCCTAAACCCTAAACCTAAGCCCGAGTCCCCAAACCATCCCAAACCGCTCTGAAGGCAATGCTCACAGCGCGGCATTGGAGTTGGATCCGCTCCTTGGCCTTCATGAGGAGTCGGCTTTAGGGTCTACCTAGGGCTGTGTGTTTCGTATTTGGGTGGTTGTCAAAATTATGGTCCCTTTTTGGGTCCTTGCTAGAATACGGCACCTATTATTTAGGGTACCCCAAAAGGGACCATAATTTTGACAACTACCCATTTAGGGTGTATAATAGCTGTTTAGTGTGTAGGGTTTTGGGGTTTGGGGTTTCGGTTTCAGTGGCTAAGGGTTTGTTCATGAGTGTTGGCTTTACTGAAGTGCCCAGGGAGCTTAGCAAGTAGGGCTATGATTGGGGTTGTGCGTCCCCCAAGTGGGGGTCAAGCTTGTGTGGGGTTGGCGGCAGTGTGGGTTGAGGAAAGATATTGAGTGCCTTGCCAGGGCACCACACTCACCACACAAGCGCAATCACCTCCCCCCCGTCAATTGTGGACTAAACCCTAAAGCCTAGACCCTAAACCCTAAACCCCAAAACCCTAAACCCTAAAACCTATAAACCTATAAACCTATAAACCTATAAACCCAAAAGCCCTAAACCCCAAAACCCAAAACCAAAAAAAAAGCATCAAACCCAAACCCTAAACCCTAAACCCCTAAACCCCAAAACCCAAAACCTATAAACCAAAAAACCCAAAACCTTAAACCCCAAAACCCCAAACCTCAAAACAAAAAAAGCTTATAAACTCTAAACCCAAAAACCAAAAAACTCTGAACCCCAAACCCTAAACCCCTAAACCCTAAACCCTAAACCCCAAACCCAAAGACTCTTACCCTAAACCTCAACCCTGAACCCTGAACCCTAAACCTGAACCCTAAACCCTCATTTTTGTCCCAAAAAACTTTAATTTGTTGTTTTTTTCTGTTTCCAGGGTCTCGGCCAGTGCGGCCCTCAGCGCCTGCTCCGGGCGCTGGGCGCCGTCGTCGCGGCTTCTGGCGACCTCGCGCACTTCAGGCCCTTTCGGTTTAGGGGTTTAGGGAAACAAAAAAAACAAGGGATTTATGTGGTTTTAGGGGTTTTAGGGTTATTTTGGGGGTTTTAGGGTTTAGTGGTTTAGGGTTTTGGGGCTTTAGGGGTTTAGGGTTTAGGGGTTTAGGTGTTTAGGGGTTTAGGTGTAGGGTGTTGAAGGGCTTCGCATGTATGGATTTCATAGGCTATATAAGGGTTTATGAGGGCTTGTAAGGGCTGTAATAGGTTTAGGGTCTAGGCGTTTTGGGTTTTGGGTAGAGGCCTTTGAATAATTGCCTATACTATTTTGGGGGTTCCTTGCTATAATTATAGTACACTAGGCCCCAAAAAGCCTATTCTAATTGTTGTAAGGCCCCCATATTAGGTTTCATAGGCGATAAGGGTTTATGAGGGCTTGTAAGGGCTATAGTAGGTTTGCAGCTCGGGTTTATAAAAGGAAGGGTTTTTCCGTTCAGTGATTAGAGTTTAGGGTTCGGGGCCATTGCTGACTTTGCGATGTTGAAGGGTTTTTGGGTTCTGGACTTAAGATAAGTAAGCCCTCCTTCCTTCTTGAAAGAGCTCCTTGGGATTGGTGTTTGCAGGCGTTCTCAGCCGATCTCGGAAGTTAGGTTCGAGGGTGCGGTTTCTGTCGGGATTGGAGTTGAATGTTTATAGGCTTGCGATTTACCCTAAGGCCCGAAGGACTCATATTTTGAGGCTTCTTGGCCCAAAGACCACACTATATAAGGCTTTGGGGCTACTTTGGAGCCCTACACCCTAAACCCTGACCCTAAACCCTAAACCCTAAACCCTAAACCCTAAACCCTAATCCCTAAACCCTAACCTTAAAGCCTGAAGGTCTTCCGAGATTCTCTGGCTGGTGGTCTAGGGTTCAGGGGCTTTGAGTCTTGTGACTTAGCCTTTGGCTACCCGTTCTCCGACAAGAACCCTAAACCCTAAATCCCAAACCCAAAGGCTCAAAATAGCCCAGAAGCCTTGTATAATAGGGTCTTTGGGCCCAGAAGCTTTATAAGATGAGTCCTTTGAGGGTAAGGGTAAACCGAGAACCCTACAGGCTACACACAACCTTATCTTGATCCTTGTTTAAAACCTTTCGGCCCTAATATAGGGGCCTAAATGATTACCTGTACTATTTGGTGGGTTCCCCATTATAACTATACATAGCGTAATATATCCCAAAACCCTATTTTGATTGTTAAGGCCTCTATATTACGTCCCTCAGCCCTTATTCCGTCAACGGCTCTCTGGGGAAACCGAATCTAAACTCCCAACCCTAAATCCCAAACCCCAAACACCAAAACCCCCAACCGCCCTAAAACCTAAACCCTTAAACACTATAAACTCTGAACCCCTAAACCCCTAAACCCCTAAACCCCTAAACCCCTAAACCCCTAAAACCTAAACCCCTGAACCCTAAACCCCTGAACCCCTGAACTCGACACCCCTAAACCCTATACCCCTAAACCCCTAAACCCTAAACCCCTAAACCCCTCAACCCCTCAACCCCTAAACCCCTAAACTTTACGCCCTAAACCCCTGAACCCTTGAACTCTACGCCCTAAACCCCTAAACTCTACGCCCTAAACCCCTCCCAAACCTCTCCAAGAGGCCTCCCCCTCACCCTGGCCGGCCACAACGCTGCTGCCACTGCGGCGGCGAATGCCGCGCGCTGGAGCGAGGCGAGGCCCTCCCAGCAGTTTCGGGCTTCTTATTTCAGGGTTTGGGGTTTAGGATTTGGTTTTGGGTGTTGGGTTTAAGTTCCCAGAAGTTTCTAGCTTGTTATTTCAGGGCTTGGGAATTGAATTTGGGTTTTGGGTTTTGGGTTTCAGTTTAGGGTTTTGGGTTTAGGGTCTAGGGTTTAGGGTTTTAAAGTAGATTTGTAAAAGGGTGCTCTAGAGCTAGCCAGTCTTTTTCTAGTGTATATATATATATACAGACATACATCGAAGTGGTCTTATGATGCCTTGTTTGTCGGTTGGCTGTTGCAGGATCGAGGATGGATCTGGTCTACTGGGGGTCTAATTAAATGGGTCTAAGTCATTTCTGAGCATATCCCCTTGTCGTCCCTTGATACATGTGCGATAGACTGTGCCCCAAAACGCCCCGCTGAACTTAATAAGGCCTTCGGTGGAAGCGCTGTGAACCCCAATTCCCAAACCTATTCAAACCCTCTCGAGCCCTTGTAGAACCCTCAAGGAGTCTCAACTTCCTTACAGCCTTTGCCTTGAAGGAAGTCTCGCAGCAGGAGCCGTAAAAACCCCAACGAAACCCTAAACCCTAAACCGTTGAAGGAGGAGCTTTGAAAGGAACCCATCTGCGGTCCTAAAGAGAACCCTTATAAGCCTAAACCCCCAAAGACCGAAACCCTAAAACCCGGACCCCAATTATCTTAGACCTGAGACCCTGAAGCCCTAAACCACCGAACCCTAAGCCTAAGCCCTAAACCCCAGACCCCGTGTAAACTCCAAACACCTAAACCCCTGAAGCTCAACTCCCCCAACCTCAACCGCCCAAACCCCTAAATTCTGAACCCCGAACATTGCTAAACCCCCAATCCCCTAGACCCCTAAACTCTAGAGCCTTACTCTCTAGACCCTATAGAACGGTTTAGGGTTGAGGACCCCTAAACCCTAAACTCTAAACCCTAAACCCCAATAAACCCCTATAAATGAAAGGCCTATAAACCCCTAAACCCCTATAAATTATAGGCCTATAAACATGAAAGGATCACAAACCCTAAACCCTAAACCACCTAAGAATAACAATCAAATTCAACAAAAACCCTAAACCCTAAGCCCTAAACCCTCAACCCTAAAACCCTAAAACCCTAAAACCCTAAACCCTAAACCCTAAAACCCTAAAACATAAAACTCAAGCTACCAAAAAGACTCGGGGGCCAAGGCCTGGGGACTCCTGGCGGCGCTCGGCCGAGCTCGGCTGCAGAAATCGGCTCCTCAGCGCTTTTTATAGGGGTTTATAGGGGTTTAGGGCTTTAGGGTTTTAGGGTTTTGGGGTTTATGCGGGTTTATAGGGGTTTAGGGTTTTAGGGTTTTGGGGGTTTATGGGGTTTATAGGGGTTTATTAGCTTTCGGAAGTCGCAGCGTCCTTTCAAAGGGGGCGGCTCCCGTTTCGGGAGGGTTTAGGGTTTAGGACTTAGGGTTTAAGGGTTCAGGGTTTAGGGTCTAGGGTTTAGGCTTCAGGGTTTAGGATTTAAGGCTTAGGGTGTTGAGTTTCGGGCTCATGGCCTTTGAAGTTGCCTGATTCTGTATCTCAAAATCACGGTCCCCATAAAGGGAACCCTGCTATAGAACCCTCTCGTACCCCTTTAAAGTCAAGGGTTCCTCCAAGGGTTTTCGTAAGGGGTTCCCATATCGGTGCTTTGAGGGTTAGTTGAGAGTCTGGAGGGCTGTGGGAGTGCATTCTTTGGTTAAGTTTCCCGGGTCTGTATCTTACATAGGGCGGTTCCTACATAGCTCAGAGGCTCCACGTATACTACTATGGTTTTAGGTCGCACAACTTTAAAACGGCCATCTTTATCATGGTGTCAAGGACCTAAGTCGCCTAGGTCCATAATTGCAGTGTGTTTTGGAGCCGCTGGGTAGGTATGTGAGGGGCTCCTTTACATGTACCACAAGGGGTCCCTATCTAGGTGCTTCAAGCGCTCCAGGTAGGGGACCAGGAAGGTTAGGGACGTCTCAACCCTAAGCCCTAAACCCTAAACCCTAAACCCCTAAACCCCTAAACCCCTAAACCCTACACCCTAAACCCTAAACCAGTAACCATGGGTAGCATACAGGGCCTAGGGTTTGGGGGTTTACGGTGTTTAGGGCATAGGGGCTTCCAGCTTTGGGGTTGAGGCGGTTTAGGGTAAATATGAGTTGCATAATGTAGGGTCCTCAACAATGACAGGGCTTGGGGTATACTATACCATGGCAATATCAAGGACCCCAAAAAAACAATCCTATTCTAATTATCAAGGCCCCTACATTACACCGTTTAGGTTCGTTGGAGTGTCGGGTCTGGACCCTGAAGAGCCTACTTTAATAACCCTAAAAGCACTGTTGGTAGCTCCTTTCTTGCCATAGATAGACTTGCTGTCAGTGATAACACCACGTCGAAGCTTGGCCTTAGCTTCCACCTTGACCATGTTGGGAAGCTGGGATACAAGAATGAGGGGCACTCGGGCAGCAGTGGCAGCAGAACAGAGTGTAGTAACCCAGAACGCAGGGTGATGGAAAACGATGGGGGGTGGAGGTAAGGTTAGCTTCTTACGGGTGCAGGTAGGGATTAGTCAGTAGGGTCTAAGCACGGCCTCCAAAAGCCTGCAAGACCGTTCAGCAGTATTTAGTGAATTTAGGGGTTTAGGGTTTAGGGTTACACGAAAGCAAGGCCCGTATCGGATCTGAACGATGAGCAACGCTAGTCCGTCGGGTTTCTTAACATACGTATGGTATGTCGCTGTCCGAAACCCTAGTCTACCCTAACCCCCCAGATATCTAGTATACAGGGCCCTGGGGGCTCTAGTGCGGGTTTAGGGTTTAGGATTTTAGGCTCTTAGGATTCAGGGTTTAGGATTTAGGGTTTTAGGGCTCCTGGGGTTCAGGGTTTAGGATTTAGGGAGACATCTGTAATCTGCAAGCCATGAGCAGGTTTACAGGGTTCTGCAAGCGTTGTCTAGGAAGCCCCAAGCATTTAATTCCGACCGAACAGCGAGTACACGAAAGCACACATTGACATCTTGAGCTTTAAACCCTAAACCTGAAGCCGTAAATGACCCTAAACCCTAAACCCTAAACCCTAAACGCTAAACCCTAAACCCTAAACCGTGTAAAGCAGTGAAGCTGTCGATGAACTTCCGCCTGTTCCCACTTCCAGGTTGTTTCCTTCAACGTGGGAATCGGCGCTTGCCGAGTTACTGTGTCTGCATAGAAGGTGAGTTCTTGTTGGCTTGGGAGAGTGTTGTTGTTTTCTGTGCTTCTGTTGGATTTCGAGGCTTATTCTGTTTTGTGTTGTGAGAGTGTGTTGTGTTGGCTTCGCCTCTAGAATATCTTCTGCAGTTGTTACTAGTGGGTGATTTTGGAGTATCTGGATTCGGGTCGCTGGGTTAGGCTCAATCTCTCGGGCTGAGGGAAATGACTTAGATAGCCCTCTACAGAGGATTCTGGGCCTACATAGATTCAGACTGCGATTTTCTACCCCAAACCCTGAACCCTAAACCGTTTCTGGGCCTACATAGATTCATACTGCGATAATTCTAAGAACCTGCGGGCTAGGAATGTGAAGCTAAGAATACCAATACATGATTCTTTTCAGGGTTCAGGGAAAGTTTAGGGTTTAGGGTTTAAAGTTTAGGGTACCTTGAACTACCAAAACCTACTTGTTTTGTAAGGTCCCTATAAACTCCATATTGGGGTTGATAATAAGAACCTACAAACAAGGTAGGTTTTGGAAGGCGAAGGTAACCCTATAATTATCATATACTCTCCAAAATAGTAACTTTCATAACTACTGACCCAAGCCCGAGTATCTAACTATAGGGTCCTTTGGAGCCTTAGGGTATGGGTCCTGATGTCTCCTTGAAATAACCCTAAACGGGTCACAACAAGTGGGGGTTTTGGGATGTGGGGTTTAAGGTGTAACCCCCCCTAAACCCTAAATCCCTAAACCCTAAATCCCTAAATCCCTAAACCCTAAATCCCTAAATCCCAAAACCCCTAAACCCCTAAACCCCTAAACCCCTAAACCCCTAAATCCCTAAACCCTAAACCCTAAATCCCTAGACCCTAGACTTAAACCCTCGACTCCTCCACGCAGAAACCCACTTATGCCAGACCCAGGGCCCCGAACTCCAAACCGGAGCTAAGCCTCCAACTGGAATCCCAAACCACAAGCCTTTTTTTGAACCACGAGCCTTTAGGGGTTAGGGCTTTGGGTTTAGGGTTTAGGATTTAGGAATAGGAATAAAAACACAAACTCCAACCCTCAGAAACGGCTATTTGACATGGTGGCTGGACCGGGTTGGGAATGGTGATGCGCCTTTGAGCTCGAGCTCGAGCTCCTCGTCCTCGAGCTCTTCTTCGAATGCCTCGGAGAGCCTTCTGCTATGGGAAGCTGAGCAGCATGCTCAGGAGGAGCGGGCCAAAGAGATCGTCATGGCCAGCGAGGAGCGCGAGCGTGCTCAGCAGGAGTGCCGCCAGGAGGACAGGGCCAGACGCCAGCAAGAAGCAGAGAGACAGCGAGCTGCCCAGAGGGACATCTTCCTCCGCGGCTTCCGGCTGGGAATCCAAACTCGGGACAAGCGACCGCTTGATCTCGGTTTGAGTGCAGTTTGCTGAAGCTCGCGCGGCAAAACGAAGGTTAGGGTCGCCCGAGTGTTCGCTGTCGCATGCGTGGTGCATGGGAGCTGCGTGGATTTTTCTGCGCGGCAGGTGCGCGGGATGATGGTGCGCGGGATGATACCACTATCCTAAACCGAAGTAGGTACCCCATTGTTGGGATCCTTTGGAACCTTAGGGAACCAGACAACCTCAAACCCGAAGCACCTAAACCGCCGAACCTTCACAATGCAAGCACCAGCCCTTAACCTAAGGACCGCGGTCCGTGGAGGGGCGCTGTGGAGCTTCTAGCGCAGATGGCCGTCGAGGACACCACCGGTCGTGGATAACATACTAGTCTGAATCGTTTCTGTCCCCATATTACACTATATAGGTAGTTCTCTAAATTAGGGTCCTTCTAGTAAGGGCGCCACCTCGCCTTGGGTTCCTATAAAGGGATCCTGCTTCAGATGCGCATTTATTTAAACTGACTAGACCAAAAACGCTGTTTTCTATTGCACCCAGATCTCCTCTAAACTCCCTAAACCCTAAACCCTAATCCCTATAGACCCTAAACCCTAAACTCCGTACAGAACCTCAACCGAGCCTCTGGCTTTGTACAAGGGTTCAAGCAGCTTCTATAGGATTATAGGGTTTAGGGTTTAGGGTTTAGGGTTCAAGCAGCTTCTATAGGATTATAACATGGCCCTTCACTGGTTTGCTGTCCAGGAACTTAATGTTAAATCTATGTCACCATAATGGGGACATAGAGTAAATAATGTAGGGGCCTGAGTAATGACCTAAATATTAATTGAAGGGTTCATTATTGTAATTATAGTATAAGGGGCCACAAAACCCTATTCACAGGGTTTCCTCATGAAAATGACTTGGTTTAAGTTCCTTCACAGCAGCCGAGGGCCTTGACCTTCGTTCCATCCTAAGGGGGGTCCTAAGTACTGTCACGGGGGGATACTTACCCAAACCATAATAGTAATTCCTACTACAGAAGATCCCTACTTAGGACCTTAAACCCTAAACCCAAAGCATAATAGTAAATCCTGCTACAGAAACTCCTTCTTTCTACTATTCTAGGTGCTCAGGACCTATGGGGTATGTATCTGCTCAGAAACCTTGAAGCTGGGAGGCTTTTGGGTTGGTCCCTGCAAGAAGAGATACCGGGATCGTGCCAAGATCCGGGTAGGCAGTTGAATTTTGGGTTTTCGGAGGTGCCTAGATTTTATTCGGGGCTGCGAAGATGTAGGTCCTGCAGTAGTGCCCCTATGCTCTTTCTTTGGGGTAGGGTCTTACTATCAAATCTGAAGAGCATGAAAAGTGACCCTCATTATTCAGCGGACACTGAAATGCTGTGTATAGAACATCGGTACTCCGGGTTAGCAGTTTGAGTAGATCCCTAAACCCTAAACCCTGAACCCTAAACCCTAAACCCTTAACTCTTAGGGATGTAGGCGGTTGCATAGGGCCCAAAGGCAAACCTTCCTACTCTTCTCTGCAAGAGCTCACGCAGAATCGCTCTTCTCTAGGGGTTCACATGGGGCTTTAGGGTTCCTTTCAAGGGTTCCTCTCAGGGTTTAGGGTTTAGGGTTTAGGGTTTGGGGGGGTTAGGGTTCCTTTCAAGGGTTCCTCTAAGGGTTTACCCTAAGGCTCTAAGGACTCATATGTTAAGGCTTTTGGGCCCAAAGACCATACTATAAAAGGCTTTTGGGCTATTTTGAGCCTTAGGGTTGGGGTTTAGGGCTAAGGGGTTTAGGTTGTAAGATTTCGGGAAAGAGGGTAAACCTCGATCTGCACATGCTTTGAGCTTGCCGTTTCCCCTGGCATCAAAATAGCCCAAAAGCCTTCCATAATGGGGTCTTTGGGCCCAAAAGCCTTAACAAATGAATCCTTTGAGGGTAAGGGTTTGGACCAACAACCAACCCTAAACCCTAAACCCAAAACCCTAAACCCTAAACCCTAAACCCTAAACCCTAGTCTGTTTTGGGCTCAGCAGCCTGCAGGTCAAGTAGATCGCCTTAGATCCCAACTCCAAGCAATTTAGGGTTGAGACACCTGACCCCGCCAACCCTGAACCAACACAAACAAAAGCAGAAAACCAGCAGACCTCCAACACTGAAAAGTCTACGCCAGAGGATCTGCGTGCTTCCCAGATCTCGCAGCACAGCTGCACATCACTTTCCAAAACCCTAAACCCTGAACCCCTAAATCTATCGCTGCCCTGAGGTTTCATATACCCTAGTAGTAGGGTAGAGGGTTGCCGGGTTTCGGGGTTTCAGGGTTTCGGGGTTAGAGTTTCAAAAAGGCGAGGGTTTCTGAACCCGGGGTTTAGGGGTTCCGGTTTTGGGATTCCGAGTTTCAAGGAAGAGTAGGAGTTGAACGTTTCAAGTGCTGCGCTCTAAATGGTGTTCGGGTTTAGGGTTTTGGGTTTGGGGTTTAGGGTTTGGGGTTTGGGGTTTGGGGTTTAGGGCTTAAGGTTTAGAGTTTAGGGTTTGGGGTTTGGGGTTTAGGGTTTAGGACACAAGGGCCCAAAAAGGCCATTCGGGATCTTCAACGTAGGACCCCTGCCCCAAAAAACCCTGGAGGGGCCACTCAAGTCCCTATTCGTGTACATCCGCGAAAATATAGAGTGCAGTTAGCTGCGTGGGTGTGCCTAGACCCCCAACTACCCTCTATGATATCCCTAAATACCTTTCTTTTAAGGACCATAAAGTCTTAGTGAACTCCTGGTGCAGATTGCGCTGCTGAGCATCGTTGGAATTAGCAGGCCCAAAGGCTCCATGTACCTTTATAGTAGATACGTAGGCCTTAAAGGGGTCTCTATATAGGTACTTTAAGGCTTGAGTATCTACTATATGGGTACATGGAGCCTTAGGGAGGCTGTTCAAGCGAGTGCACCATGATTTTGAGCGGTGCACGGCCAGGATCCCGTTGGCGGTACATTAAGAACAAAAAAAGGGTCCAAAGTACCTATATAGTATTAATGTAGGGTTCCTATATTAAGAGTTAATATTATGATTTGGGGAAGTATCCCCCATAACAGTACCTAGGACCCTTTGGGGAAGTACCGGCACAGCAAGGAAGACCTGAACAAGTTATGTGAGAAGCACCGGCAGCTGATCGCTTCCAGGCCTCGGAAAACGGGGCATACGTGTGTGGAGCTTGGACCACGAAGCAGTCCCGGTGAAGCTGAGCCAACATGTTCTGAAGATCTGTAGGCCGGGCATCTGAATGCAGCGCCACAAGGCACTTTCTGTGATACTCTTAAAATACCTTTCCTTTTAGGACCATAAATTAAGGGCTTCTTTCAAGGGCACTTGCTGGGTCCTAGTGGCTACCCATAGGCTCCATAGTAGTTCCTTTTTGTGGCTCATACTTGGGATCCTATCAGGTAATCCCAAAAAAGCCAGTTAAACCCTAAACCCAAGACCCCTAAACCCTAAACCCCTAACCCCTAAACGTCTGAAGCTCTAAAACCCTGTACCCTAAACCCTAAACCCTAAACCCTAAAACCCTAAACCCCTAAACCTCTAAACCCTAAACCCTAAACCCCCAACCATGGAGCCTAGTGGGCAGGCCATCGCCCCCAGCACAATAAAACCGAAAAGAGACACCCCAAAAGCCCAAAGAGACTCTGCCCTAAAGGCTTAGGATTTTGGGGTTTAGGGTTTAGGGGTTTAGGGTTCTGGGTTTTGGGGCGTAGGGTTTTTGGAGTGTAGGGTTTTGGGGTTTAGGGTTTTGGGTTTCGGGGTGTAGGGTTTAGGGTTTTGGGGTTTAGGGTTTGGTGATTTAGGGTTTTGGGGTTTAGGGTTCAGGGTTTTGGGTATTGGGGAATTGGGTTTTAGGTTTAGGGTTTAGGGGTTTTTGGTGTTGGGGTTTTGGTATTGGGGTTTTGGGGTTTGGGGTATAGGGTTTAGGGTCTTGGGGTTTAGGGGTTTGGGGTTTTGGGGTTCCTTTAAAGGTTTCCTGTAAGGCTTTAGGGTATGAGGGTCCATGTACCCAAGTAGTGTAGACTTTGGCCCCAAAGCACCAAACAAGGGAGTACTTGAAGACCAAAGTATGTTCTATTTGGGTACAAGGGCCCTCTGGGATGGGTTTAGGGTTTAGGGTTTAGGGTTTAGGGTTTAGGGTATGGGGTTTAGGGTTTGAGGGGTCTAGAGAGTGTCTGCAAGGGCAGTTCCAAACAATTTCTGCGATCCTGCCGGGACCCTCCTTGTACCATCAAGCACGGGTAATATAGGGCTCGAAATCCGGGTCCCCGAAGTGACACGGTACCCTGATAAGCAGGACCTTGAAATGGACCCAAATTTAGAGAACTCCCCCTATGCCATCCTAAGAGATCTTAGTATGATCTTAGTCCTAAGTACCCTAAATCCAGAACCAGTAACTTCCATCGTGACAGATTTCAGACATAATGCAGCAGCTGAGACTTCGTCAATAATCCTGGCCTCTTAATTCCAAGGAAGTCATTTGGGCTGAGATGGGGGCCCGTTTCGAGCAAGAGGAGCTGTTGCCCATCGTCGAGGGTGGGGCCACTGGTGGAGGCGTGCAAGATGTCTTCTGCAAGCAGAAGGCCGCGGCCGCGCTGCTCGATCAGAGTGTGTACATGGCAAGCATCAGTGCCTGGTGGCTGGAGCTGATCCCAGCCACTCGCAAGGCCTTCCACTCAACCTAGCAAGGGTTGAAGCCGCGCGACACTTCCTTTATCCTGACAATGAACCTCGCTTCCTCGCAGAAACTTTATGAAATCCTGCCAGAAGCGCTAACTCCTATGACTATGAGCCCTGGCCCTAGACGTCCCAGGTTCAATGCTGCGGCCGGCGTCTTTCAGACGCACGGGCTGCTTGTCTCTACATCGTGAATAGGCTTATAACTTATAAGGATTATGTAGGATAGCAGATCTCTCAGAAATTTCGAGTTGCAGAAATTTGTAGGCTTTAGTTTGGGCCAGCTTCCTTGTGGCAATCAAGCCCTGTAGTAGTACCATCAAGGTCTTCTGCGGCAACTGTTGCTGCAAGGTGGATGTACAAAGGTCTAGCCTCTTCTGCAGAATCAGAAAGTCTCCATGTTGCTACCGCTCTCCCTCTCTCCTGCTTGACTGTGCCTGTATCCTTACCGTGGATGCGGACACGATGAAAGTCTCCATGTACTATGTTCGCCTTAGAGTCCAAGTATATGAGGCCCTGTAGGGCCGACGTATTTCCTGCATACAGATACATGGGTAGTTGTCAAAATTATGGCCCCCTTTGGGGTACCCTAAATAATAGGTGCCGTATTATAATAAGGACCCAAAAAGGGACCCTAATTTTGACAACCACCCACATGATGAGCTTTCTGGCATTGTCTTGCAGGGTTGGTATTGTGCCTGCTGCACCAAAGTCGACAGAATTGCAGGTTATGACCCTAAACTTTATAGGGCCCTAAACCTCTAAACCCGAAAACCCTGTTAGGTCAAGGGCAGGTTAATGGAACCGCTGGTATCGGTTCTCCAACCATGGAGGTCTTAAGGTCTTCCCTTCCGCAGTCTAGGGCCCGTGTCTCCATATTTGCAACACGAAGCTCTGCTTTTGTAGGCTTCTTATGCTGATCTCGTAGCCCTAAACCCGAAACTGTATTTGTTGAAAGGCCTCTGGCATTTGTGAAGTCCATGTCGAAGCAGTTCCAGTTCTGTAGTTCGGAAGCCAGAACATGCCGATGCAACGAATCGTAGTGTCAGAGGTGGGTGGGGTGGCCTTAAACTTAGCAAACCTAGTCTCTGTATATACATTGTATATATAAATATGTATAAATACGAAAAAAGATAAATACATACATACATATATATATATATACACAAAAGATGTTCCAATATATATATATATATGTTTGTTTAGATTTATGAATGACGTCTTGTCCTGAGTCCTGGAATGCTGCTTCTGTTACCGAATTCGCCATCGAAATCTCGGGGATACCCCTCAACCTCTCCACCCTGCTAGACCCTATAAACTCCAGCCCAAACCCCTGAAACCTTAAACCCCAAAACCCCAATACCCAAAACCCCAAAACCCTAAACCCAAATCCCCTAGACCCTAAACCCTAAACCGCCCCAAACCCCCTAACCCATGAACTCTTGCCCAATTCCAGGCGGTGGTTACATTCCTCGCAGCTCCTCACCACCCTCCGCAGAAGCAGTGGTGCGGACAGGACGTCCGTAATATAATTTAGCGGCTTAAATAATTACCAATACTATTGTTTTTTTTTTGGGGGGGGGTCCTTATTAATTACAGGTTCCTTATTGTAATGATAGTGTAATGGGCCCCAAAACCTTGTTCTAACTATTAAGAAGCTTGGAGCCATTACCATTAACAAAGAGTCGAATTGCTGCTGAGAGTCACCATTCTCGGGGTTTGTCAGGGTCTTGCACCGGTCTTACGTAGACCCTCAATGGAACTTCTGCTTTTGCTGACCCGTTATGTCCTGGAGCAAAGCCTAAAGCCCTATCAACCCGAAAGCGCCACTCACTAAATGCTAGGAAACTGCGGGAATACCCTAAAGAAATTGCAGTCAAGGCTTGCAAGGGTTCGAAGGGGTTTGGGTTGAGGCTTTCGAGGAGAGGAGACCTTGGTCAGTCGTTTAGGGCTTACCTGGGTCCCTATAAATCCCATATTAGGGTTTATAATAAGAACCTACAAAAAAGTGGTTTTGGGTTCTTAAGGTAAGGTTTAAGGGTTGAGAGTGTAGGAAGGTTATCAGGGGGTCATATGATTTAGGGTGTAGGAGGGCTATTCGGGGGGGCTTGCGGAGGCCACTACTGAATATACTGAAGGTGTAGGAAAGTTGTGCAGGTTTTCTGGCATGCTTAAATTAGTTTGGATAGTAAAAATCACCGCATTGAATCGTAGCTCTAAAGTAAAATGAAGCATTGCAGCTAGGCGCTCGAGTTACGAGCTCTGTAGGTCCAGCTACGTTATGCGTAAACACCCTGCGCTGAACTAGCCACGGCCCATGGCCGTGAATACGATCTTGCACCTTGACGCAGCGCTAAGCAGAAAGTGCCATCCTTCTCAACAAGACCATTGAGCTGCGATACCCAAAGGGTCCAAGTACCGTGATAGTAGGTACTTAGTAGGTATTTGGGACCCAAAAGTATATACTAGACCACTACTTGGACCCTTTGGGATACAAGGGAGTCTGCAGAAATGGGATCTCCTTACCCATAGGCCCCATAGTAGTTCTTTGTTGGGGTTACCTTATAGGATTCTATATATGAACCCCAAAAAAGGAACTACTTTAGGGCTTAAATCCCTAAACCCTAAACCCAAAAGCCCTAAACCCCTTTCTTTAGGGCCTATGGGTATAGTCGCAGAATCCAAACTTGGCCTTGATATAATATCTCAACCCCCCAATCCAATCAGACTTGCCGAAAGATCACGGTTTAGGGTTTAGGGTTTAGGGTCACACTATTCTGTAACACACCCATTAGGGTAACGGTAACCCTAAACCCTAAACCCTAAGCCCAATGATTCTGTAACACCCTACAACAACTCCATTGAACCCTAAAGGATCACCTTCAATGCCAGCCTTAGCGCCTGCGAAAAGCGTGGGCGCTGGGCTTTGGCTGTGGCACTGCTGGCGGCCATGGAAAGCGAAGGCAGGATTTGTACGTAGAGGCTTTTTCAGGGGTTCCTAAACCCTAAACTATAAACCCTAAAGGGGATTAGGTTTTAGTGTTACATAAAGGCTTATAAGGGCTTATAGGGCATAGAAGGCCCAGGGTTCAAGGATTTCAATACGGCTGTGGGTCCACATATAGGTAATATCTACGTAGTTGGCAGGGAAGCCCTAAAACCCTGAAAGGTAGCCTCAGTAACGGAACCCGTAAGAGCTCCTTATGGCAGAACCCCGAAAGAAAGTCTGAAAGAAACCCCTAAATTGAACCCCGCAAGGAAGCCTTAAAACGTCTGCGCAGAAACGCCTGTCTGATTGTGTTGAACCTAAGCCCTAAACCCTAAAACCCTGAACCCTCTGGTTTAGGGTTAGGGTTTAGGGTTTAGGGTTTAGGGTTTAGGAACCCCTCTAAACCCTAAGCCCTAAACCCTACAGTAAACCCTAAACCTTAAACCCCTCTGCCAGGACCCGCCAAGGGCCCTTGAATAGAGCCCTTATGGTCCTGAATAGTGGGTATTTAGCGTATATTAGAGGGTACTTGCGGGTTCTAGGTACACCTTAAATCTTCAACCCTTAACCCCTTAAGCTCTAAACTCTACAACCATAAGCACTAAACCCTACACCCTAAACCCCTCTAAACCCTAAGCCCTAAACCCCAAAACCCCTCTAAACCCTAAAACCCTAAGCCCTAAGCCCCAAACCCTAAAACCCTAAACCCTAAAACCCTCAAACCCCTTGCAAACCCTGAACCCCTCTAAAACCTAAAACCCTAAACCCGAAACCCTAAGCCCAAGAGGTTCCTGCACCCTGGATATCCTGCTCAACCCAAAGGCCTTTCACAACTACAGGGTTTAGGGTTTTGGGGTGTTAGGGTTTAGGGCTTTAGGGTTTCAGGGTTTGGGGTTGCTGGTTTTAGGGTTTAGGGTTATACCCCAAAACGGCATTGAGGCCATTATTGTCATCGTTCGTGTGCGTCTTGTCTTCTTTATATTATGGTTGGTACTGTTGTTGTCGTTGCAGTTGTCATTATTGCCGGTGTTATGGTTCGTATTGTTGTTCTTTTGATACTTTCATGTTTTTGTTGATCATATGACTTCTCTGTCAAGCTCCTGACAAGCCCTAGACCCTAAACCTTTCTATCCTAAGGCTCAAAGTGTCCCTGAAAGCCTATATAGTATGGTCTTTGGGCCCCAGAAGCCTCAAAATATGAGTCCTTAGAGCGTTAGGCCCTAAACCCTGAACCCTAAACCCTAAACCGTGATCGGCGAAATATGAGTTTTTACAGCGTTCGGGCTAGACTCTAGACCCCGAACCTGATGAATGGGCGCTTGCGCAGGCTGCCAGCCTGGCAGCATCTCTTACAACGCCGCGATCAGCGCTGGAGAGAAGGCTCAGGCAGGGAACGGTCGGGTTTCGGGAGGTTTCTGTGCAAGGTAGGGTTCAGGGTTTAGGGTTTAGGGATCAGGGTTTAGGGTTTTAGGGTTTCGGGTTTAGGATTTAGGGGTCAGGGTTTAGGGTTTAGGGTTTCCTAAACCCTAAACCCCAGTTAAACAGGTTTTCGGGTTTAGGGTTTCCTGTTTAGGGTTTAGAGAGCAGGGTTTAGGGTTTAGGGTTTAGCAGTATTTAGGGTTTCGGGTTCCGGGATTTAGGTGTGTGGGATGGTTTCGGGCATGGGATGGCTCGCATGTGATATGATCTTAGGGCTGAAATCTTCGTGGTGCATGGTTGGGAACCTGCAGAATTTAGGGTTTAGAGTTTAGAGTATAGGGTTTAGGGTTTAGGGCTGCAGCAGTAATTAATGCAAATTCTAGCTCTAGGCTCCGTTAGAAGTTCCCTCAGTTCGTGGTTATATTTCGGATCCTTGCAGGTAACACCACAAAATATTTACAATGGAGCGTATGGCTATAGTCTCCATTGTAGTTCGTTTTTATGGGGTCAGCTTCTAGGATCCGGATCCTAAATAAATAACCAAAAACAAAACTAAATAAATACAAATATATATATATATATATATATTCATTCAGTTAGTTTATTTGTTCAGTTTGGAAACCGTAAACCCAAAGCCCCAAACCCTCAACCCCAAACCCCAAAAAGGAACTACATATACAAATTTGTTAAACCCAAAATGAAGCTTGAACCCCTAAACCCTAAACCCTAAACTCCAATGGAGACAAGAGGTACTCTCTCTTTCTAGGACTTTCTCAGGTGGGTAGTTACCGTTATGGGAGTCTTGTAGAAGGTCTATATACCTTATGGAAGCCTTATAGAAGCCCTATATACCCTAAACTCCCCACCTGTAGTTTCCTTTAACTCTTCAGGCCCTAAACCCTAAAACCCTAAACCCCAATGGAGACAAGAAGTTGCCTTGGTTTTGGGCTATGACCCCATCCCTTGACATCAAAATAGCCCATCCCTTGGCATCACAATAGCCCATCCCTTGGCATCAAAATAGCCCAAAAGCCTTATATAATAGGGTCTTTGGGCCCAAAAGCCTTAAAATAGGAGTCCTTTGAGGGTAAGGGCATACTTTGATGTGTTTGTTTTCAAACATTACGCCCTAAACCCTGAGCCCCTACGAACCCTAAACTTTGAACCCCGAAGCCCCCTAGACCCCCCAAAGCCGTAAACCCCTAAATCCTTACACCCCCGGAACACTAAACTCCTAACCCCTAAACCAGTGGCCCTTTCATCCCGTTGACACTGAACCGACTACCACAGCTCTGGGTTCAGAGCTTCGGGGTTACGCCTTCTCAGACAAGTAGCCCGACCCCATAGACCCCCTACACTACCCCAAGACCCTAAACCGCTACACCCACCCCTAAACTACCAAAGCAAACCGCACGGGCACAGAGCTTCTGAAACCCTAAACCCTAAACCCTATCAACCCTAAACCCTAAACTCTAAACCCTAAACCCTATCAACCCTAAACCCTAAACCCTGAACCCTAAACCCTAAAGCCTGGACCCTAAAAGCCCCAACCTGTAGAACAAACCAGTGAGCAATCGAAAGGCCTGGGAGATCTCTGCAAATTTGCTGGAGGCCCACAGAGGTTTTGGTGGTTTAGGGTTTGGGGGTTTAGGGCTTAGGGTTTATAGGGGTTTACGGTCTAGGGGTTTAGGATTTAGGGGTTTAGGATTTAGGGGTTTAGGGCTTAGGGTTTACAGGGGTTTAAGGGTTTACGGTTTAGTCTTCAAGGGGCTTCTTGCAGGTTTCCGGTGTCGTTTCCTATTTTCTTCCAGGGCTTCCTGGGTTCAAGTTAGGTTTAGTCGAGAAACTAAAGGAGCGACCCTCAAAGGGACCCTTAGGGGCTTTATGAGGCTATATAAGGGGTATATAAAGGGTTAAATAAGGCGTGGGGATTAGGGGTCCTTTCGAGGGGTCCCTCCTACTGTCCCTTAATTTAGTTTAGGAGTATAGGAAGGGAGTGCGGAGTTGCAGAGTTTCGGTGGTCGCAGGTGCTTGTCGTGTTGCGTGGGGTTTCGGGGATGTGGGTTTCGTCTTGAAAAACTAACCCATCCCTTTGAGTTTACTGGTCTTATAGGTCCCAAAACCCTAAACCACTAAACCCTAAACCCCAAACCCTAAACCCCTAAACCCCTAAACCCTAAACCATAAACCCTAAACCTCAACCGTCAGTTCCATTTTCATGGCGGGGGAGATCAACACTCCTGAGCCCGAAGCCCCAAGAAACCCAAAGAAGCCCCTAGCGCCAAGCTCTAAAGACTCGTTTAGGGTTTAGGGTTTAGGGTAGGGGCCTTAATAGTTACCTTGGGGAGCTCCTTATTATAATTATAGTATAGTATAACTATAACATACCCCAAAACCTTATTCTAATTATTAAGACCCCTACATTACCTGGAGACTTTCGGGCCCTTCAAGGTTATTCGGCTGGGCCATGTCTTGAACCTAAGAGCGCCGAAGGGGCTTCAGAACCTACACCGAAGACGTCTGAACCTCATCCAGGGACTGACCTTAGGGTCCAAAGGACAGAATACTTAGGTACTTGGGTTTGGGATCACAGTCTTCTAGGTTACTATTTGGGAGAGCATATGATGATCAGCCTCATGGCTCAAAATAGCCCAAAAGCCTTATGTAGTATGGCCTTTGGCCCCAAAATCCATAAACAACAAAAATTGTTGATGGTTCAAATTCTGCATTACCTTAAGGACCCTAAACTTTGGGAATTATGGTATAGTCCTTATTCTGGGTAATGCAGTATATATATCATCAGCCGTATGAGTCCTTAGAGCCTTAGGGCAGGTACTTTGATCCTTAGGACTGGAGCCGCAACACCTAGCAGTAAATCCTTCGTCAACCCCAAAAGCTCTTCTCTTGCTCTTCGAGACCCTAAATCCCTAAACCCTACACCCCTAGACCCTAAACCCTAAACCCCTAAACCCTAAACCCCTAAACCCCTAAACCCTACACCCCTAGACCTTAAACCCCCAAACCACTAAACCCCCTAAACCCTTACCCTAAGGTTCTAAGGACTCATACTTTAAGGCTTTTGGGCCCAAAGACCATACAAACTAAGGCTTCTGGGCTTGTTTGAGCCTCAGGGTTACATAAACCCCTAGATAGACCCCCTAAGCCCTAAACCCTAAACCCTACACCCTAGCCCCTAAACGCCTAGAACCCATAAGCCTCCTCGCTAAACCCTAAACCCTAAACCCTGAACCCTGAACCCTGAACCCTAAACCCTCACCCCTAAAACGCCTAGAACCCATAAGCCCCCTAAACCCTAAACCCTAAACCCTAAACCCTAGGCCCTAAACCCTAAACCCTAAACCCTTAAGCTTAAACACCCTTAAACCC
>CAJNDV010013080.1:32885-43425 GCA_905221635.1 Symbiodinium sp. CCMP2456
CCCTGTAAGGGTTTAGGGCTTCTAGGGCTTCTAGGGCTTCTAGGGCTTTAGGGCTTTAGGGTTTAGGCTTTGGGGGTTTAGGGCCGTTTAGGGCTTAGGGGTTTAGGGTTTAGGGCTTTAGGGTTTAGGTTTAGGGTTTAGCGTTTAGGGCTTCAGGGTTTTAGGGTTTAAGGTTTAGGAGTTTGAAGTTTAGGGTTTAGAGCCTCAGGGTTTAGAGCTTTAGGGTTTAGGGTTTAGAGTTTTAGGAGTTTAGGGTTTAGGGTGTAGGGCTTTAGGGTTTAGGGCTTTAGGGTTTGGGTTTAGGGTTTCAGGGTTTGGGGGTTTAGGGCTTAGGAGTTTAGGGTTTAGGGGTTTAGGGGTTTAGGGTTTAGGGGTCCAAAGGACCCAATAATGAGGTACTTCGGTTGCAGCGTAGTTATGCAGCAGTTAATATTTGCGAGAGTATATGATTACTAGGCACTTGGACCCTTAGGGTAAAGGCTTTCCGGATGAACCATAACTCAACTGCAGAGGGACTAGAACGGAATAGCGGTGTCGGCTCAACCCTAAACCCTAAACCCTAAACCCTAAACCCTAAACCCCTAAACCCCTAAACCCTATCATATAGGGGCCTCAGGGCCCATTGTTTTTACTATAGTTATAATAAGGAGCCCCCAAGGCCCAAAGTAAGGGTCTTTCCTAATTATGAAGGCCCCTATACTAATGTCTGAGCTAACATAAAGGCCTTAATAAGCAGAATAGAGTTTTGGGACCTCACATACTGTAACTAGAATGAGGAATCCCCAAAATGATATTGGCGATTACCAAGGCCCCCATATTAATCTGAAGCACTTTGTGACGCTGTGCGGTATCGGCCTCTCGCACTCGCTGTGCAGGACTGCACGATGCGATGGACGGCCTAAGCTTTCTGCGTCACAGTATGGGGCTTTCCGAAATTAGGGGTACCTTATTTTGGGGTCCTTATAATAATAAGGATCCTATTGTTTAGGGTACTATATTAGGGTCCCCTATTTTCGGAAACCCACATATCTAGAGTGGCCAAGGCAGTAGAAAAAATACTCAAAGCAGGAAACTTGGGGACTTGGACATGTAGGGGGCTTGTAGTTTTGGGGCCCTGAAAAGTATTTATAACTAGGTACCTCTATAGGAACCATAAAGGAAATTTTTAAAGTTTCCCAACGTGCCACCTAGTTTAGGGGTTCTGAGGCTTCCAAGCCGAAGCATTTCTGCAAGGCCGAAGAGCAGGTTGCAGAAGTTCGAGCGCTGCTGCCTGCGCGCAGACACTTCTCGGAGAACTGACCCTTAGCATCAAAATAGCCCAAACGCCTTGTGTCATAGGGTCTTTGGGCCCAAAAGCCTTAAAACATGAATACTTTGAGGGTAAAGGTTTGGGTTCACAGTAGAAGCCCCTAATGTTTTTAAAAGTAGGGGGAATATACAGGCATAGATTGAATCCCAATATGGCATTTGAACCCAAGCCCTTTAGGGTTCATGTCGTCTTCAATGCAAGGTAAACCCTAAACCTCATCATCCGAGGCCAGAAAGGTAGAACATCATTGTCCTGATGACCCTAAGGTAACGCACAGGGAACCCCAGCACTCATCCTCCTGAGTTCATGTTCCAATCTGCTGGGGTTCATTGTGAGATTTAGGTATATGCTAGCCCTAAACCCGAAACCCTTATATAAATGGCACAAAGATCCTTGATAAAGCATGCTGGAAAGTATGTTGCTTCATTCAAAGGTGTTGAAGTCTCTGGCTAGGTGTCCAAATAACTCAATATGCAGACAGTTTTGTTTACAGGTATGTCGTATTGACGCGCACATGGGTCGACTGCCCTGAAGGCCAGGGCTTAGGAGCTTGATGCATGCTTTCCCAAGTGCCCAAGTGTCCAATTAATCCCACGGTATCAACACTCTCTCCTTGAACAACCGGGCCCGGTGAACAGGTAAAACTGGTCTCTAGCAGCCAAAACTCAACCCAACAAAGTTCCCACTGACGAGCAAGCTGCTAGCTATAGTAGCTCGTCGGCGTCAGTACGAGCCACTGTTCACTACTCTAAAGCTCTCACTACCCACTCCTTTGCTGTGCGGGATACGACATGAAGCCTAAAAGGGCTCAAGGTTCATATACCACATTGGGATTCTCATAGTATAAGGGTATAAGGCCCCCACTTTTAAGGGACTTTTCGTCCCCAAGGAACAGGACGCTGGAAAGTAACGATGGCGGTTTACGGTGCATGAAGCTCCGAAGGTCTACCGAACATGCTGGGACAAAGCTGCCGCCGCCACCTCAGCCGTCAATCGCCCATCGTTGCTGAGCAGCTGCTGCATACGGAACGCCAACTTTTCCGCCTGGTCGGCTTGGGCCATGATCTCCGTGGCGGACACGGATCGCTTGATGTCGGCGAGGTTCAGAAGCTTCTCCGGGGCCACAAAAGCCCAGCTTGAGGATCATGTGCCTCCACCGCACTCTCTGATTTGTCATCCCTTTGATCTCCGCACTCAGGCGACCCTAAACCCTAAACCCTAAACCCTAAACCCTTAACCCTTTCCCTGGCAGCGGGAAGCGAAGCCATGGGCGCGAATGTGGGAGTTTCCGAAATAATGGGTACTTTATTTTGGGGTCCTTATAATAAGGATCCTACTATTTCGGGTGCTATATTAGGGTCCCCTATCTTCGGAAACCCCCATGTGCTTCTCCGTCTTGGAGAGGAAAAAGTCCGAGGCTGCTCCACCTCCGTAGCGGAGCACCAAGGTAAAGATGCCCGGTATATTTTGCCATAAATGATTATAGTAAGGAGGAACCCCCAAAAAAGGAAAAGGGAAAAACATTACATAAGGCCCCTACATGAGGTCCTATACAGACCCTCCGCAAGAATTTGAACAGAGGAGTCTCAGCAAAGCATTGCACCGAGAGGAAACCGGCGTGGCTTTGAGGAGGCACACAGGACACTGTCTAGGGAGCATCTTACTATGGTACCTTAATTAAGGAGTATACCTTAAATCATAATATGAAGGCCCCTATAGTTTAAGGCATATTCCTTAATTCTTCTCGGCCCCCGGCCGAAGCGGTCAGAGGTTCCTATTCGGACTTCCTATATTCCCCACCTCTTAATCCCCTCCCCAGTGACCCCCACCCCTCCGAAGGGGGGAGTCCTTCTGTGTGAGTCCCGGGTCCTGCGGTGAAATCTCGCCTCCCTACGGAGAGTCTCACCCACCCTTGCGCCCCCACCCGGCCAGCCCCCCCACCGGGCCTCCCGCCTCCCCACGGGCCCTCGCCCCCCTCCTCGTCCGCTCCGCCAACGGCGCCGAGCCTTTAAAATTAACTTGTATTGCGTTCTCTGGGTAGTACCCTTGTAGTAACCCCTTTTTAATATTCCTTCCAGGAACCCTCAAAGGAAACCATGAGATTCCGTGCAAGTCTTCACATCGTGGCAGAAGCAACCTGCCTGTGGCGGCAGTAGGCTGTGTACCTGAGCCACGGACTGACATTCGGGCTCCTTTTAACAGGCTCTACAATAAAGTTGGGCTTTGGGTTTAGGGTTTAGGGATTAGGGCTCTATAATAGAGGTTCTATAATGGTTACTACGAACTTGTGTGTGAAATTCTAAGCTACGGACCAGGTCTCGAGAAGATAGGGGCCTGGACAATCTGAATATGGTTTGAGGGTATGCTACCCTATGGGTCTTTGTGCCCAAGTAGAATACACTCTGGCCCCAAAGTACCCTTTTAGGGACTACTTTGAAGCCAAAGTACGTACTGTTTGGGTACATGGACCCTTAGGGCCCTACAATCATTCGGGTTGATATAGGGGGCCTGAGTAAGTAGACCAGGGTTTTGGGGTATGTTATCGTAGAATCCCCGAGGCTCCATATATACTACCATTCTGGAGTTAGCTCCCTAAGGCCATAATAAGCATGTTGTTTTCGGGGCTTAATTCCGTAATGGTAGTATATATGGAGCCTCAGGCAAGTCCTCAAAAAGGTAAGTTATTTGGGGTCCATGTCAACCCTCAACCCCAAACCCTAAACCCTCAACCCTAAACCAGGAAGGAGTCCTGCGGGATTTTACTAATTGCACAGCCCACCCCATGATATGGGTCGTATTCCAAAGTAGGGTCCTATTTTCAGGGGCCCCCAAAGTAAAATCGTACGGCGCCCTTTTCAAAAACACCCCCCCAAAGTGACTTTAATTTTAAAGAACTGCCCGTAGGAGCTCTCTGTGCAGGAACCGCACTGAAGCAACATGGTACATCCCAAACTCGGAGGCCCCGCCCCAAACCCCGCCCTAACCCTAAAAGTCCGAATGACCCAATAATAAGGTACTTGAGTTGCGGATAGTAGCTACCGAGGTGGATATTTGGGAGAGTGTATGATTCTTAGGTACTTGGACCCTTAGGGTAAGGGTCCCTAAACCCTAAACCCTAAACCCTAAACCCTAAACCCTAAACCCTAAACCCTAAACCCAAAACCCTAAACCTCCTGATACTTTTGGGGACTCTGAGACCCCGAAGAGACCCAACGTCTCTCCTTTAGAGTTTCCGGACCCTTCCAGGGGATACCAGGACCCGTTGGGCCAAGCCTTATAGGGTTTAGGGTTTAGGGTTTAGGGTTTAGGGTTTAGGGTTTAGGGTTTAGGCCTCCAATGGGGTTGATCCGATCCTTCGGGTTTAGGGCTTAGGTTCCAGGGGTTTAAGGGTTTTGGGGTTTAGGGTTTTAGGGTTTAGGGATTAGGGCATGATCAGGGTTTAGAAGCCATACAAAACGGTTTAGGGTCCAGGGGTTCAGGGTTTAGGGTCTAGGTGGGTTGGGCAATCCCGAAACCTTAAACTCTCAAACCCCCAAACCCTACCTAAACCCTACACCCTAAGAGGGTCACCATGGAAACTGCATCTTGAGTGTACTACGCCCAAGCCCAAACACCGAAAATTCACAGATCTAGGCCCTTCGAACTTATTCTCATGAATACCGGAGCCGAAAACCCTATGCCTCTACACATGGTGATCGGACCCGTGGTGGGAATTAGGAGTTCATCGTGGGTTTTGGGTTTATGGGGTCTATAGCCTAGAGGCTCCATACATACGACCATTATGGAATTAAGTCCCAAAACACCATACATAGTATGGCTTTAGGGACCCAAATCCATGATGGTCGTATATATGGAGCCTCTAAACCCAAAGCCCTAAACCCTAAACCCCTAAACCCTAAACACTAAACCCTAAACCCTAAACCGTATATATATATATATATATATGGAGCCTCGGGGGAGATATCAGATTAATGGTCTGGATGTCGAGTGGGGTCTAGGATTTGGGGTTTTGGCTCTTGGGCTTAAGGTTCGGACTTGTTTTAGGGTCTACCCTTAGCATCAAAAAAGCCCAAAAGCCTTTGGGCCCAAATTCCTTAAAAAATGAGTCCTTAGAGGGTAAGGTTTTAGGGCTCAGTTTAGGGGTGTACGGTTTAGGGTTTAGGGTTTAGGGAGTTAGGCCTCTGCGCCTTAAGGCCTTAAGGCTCCAAATGCCGACAAGCTTCTCGGCAGTCGCTTGCTCCACCTTCAGCTTTGCCAGTTTTAACCTCGCAGGTCATGCTGATGATGATGATGATGGTGATGATGGTGATATGTTATATTATATTATTTCAAATTAAATTCAATTAAAGCAAATTATATATTATATTATATTACATTATATTATATTACATTACATTATATTATATTATATTATATTATATTATATTATATTATGTTATATTTACAATACGTAGGTAGCTTTTAAAGCCCTTTTTATCATATAGTAAACCCCAACAAGTTGGAAACCGGATTAAGGACAGTTGGAGCTGGGATTCCCTGTGCATTACTCTTAAGGATGGAGGCCATTGGGCTTCCAGCTTTTGGGCTTCTACTGTAAGGTTTGGGGGGTTTGGGTGTAGGGTCTTGGGATTCGGGTTTGGGCTTTAGGATTTAAAGGCTTCTGTGGCCTGCGACTTAGGAATCGCAGTCAACTTTGGGACTGGGGGTCTAGGGTCTGGGGTTGAGGCATCCTTTCAGGAGCAGGAATAACACCCAACCCCTAAACTTCATACCCTAGAGCCCCCCCCCCAAATAGAACAGAGACCTCAACTTCGTAGGTCGCCTCAATGGACGACCCTAAAGCCTAGATCCTAAACCCCACCGCTGCGTCTCAGACTGAAAAAGACGCTGAAGAAAACATGCACCAAAACGCTAAGCTTTGAAATGGAATAGGACGTCGCCCTTCTCAGGTGACGACGAGCAGCGCATCTCCCTGACGGCCGTCCAAGAAGTCTCCAACTCGGAGGGTTTAGGGTTGAGGGTTTAGGGCTTGGGGTTCGGGGTGTAGGGTTGAGGGAACTGGAATTTCATTTGAGTCCAAGTCTGTGTCTGCCTTTATGAGCCCAGACCCGAGACCCTTGATCTTAAAAGCTGAACACAAAACCCTGAACCCTATGATAATGTAAACGCTAGAAGAATGGATGCTGCAAGCTTGGCTCCCGCGAGGGGATCCTGCCTTTCATGTCTTCTGGAGTCCTGTCTCTTTTGAAGCACCTAGATTCCGCAGATGCTTGTACTTACCATGACATCACTGCAACTTACTTACAATGACTTAGCCTTTAAGGGGTCCTTTGTGTTTTTTCTTGGGATTTTTGAATTTAAGAGGTCCTCTAAGGGGGGCCCCCCCTGGTTCAGTGAGGTCCTGGTGGAGATTCGAGAGGCCGGGGCCCAGAGAGAATTGATCCTTTCCCGGGCTTCGTAGTAAACGACTACTAAGTTGCTACTACCGATACTGATACTAGTGCTAGTGCTAATGCTGATACGAATATCAATACCGATACTACTACCAAAAATGGTATTAACACAAAAACGGAAAATACTAATTACTAATACCAATACTAATACAACTCTAATACTAAGACGGGTACTAAATACTGACACTAATACAACTACTAAATGTCAATACAAGACCGATGCTACTGACAAGGTTTGTGTCAGGGCTGCTTCTAGGGCCAGGGGTTTAGGGGTTTAGGGGTTTAGGGGTTTAGGGTATGTTTAGGGTCCCTGGTCTGCAGGCATGGCACGACCTGCGTTTGCCGATTCCGATGATTCGTTTGACTATGCTTCCTCTTGCCACAAAAGCTTCAGCGGAGTCATTGTCAGGGTTCGCAGTGTGAGCAAACCCATCTTGGGGTTTTCTGATTCATGGCACATTGTTGTGGACAAGGCTGCGAATAGATTTATTGACAAGAGTCCTCACCCAAGCCGCCATTACGCTTTAGGTGTATCTTGCATGCAAGCCTTAGTTCCTTGCCTGGATACCTAAAGGTATAAACCAGAAGTCCTAGACCAAACCCTTAACCCGAAACCCTAAACCCGAAACCAGACATCCTACACAGGCGCTTGCGCCCGCAGAGGAGACCCTTGGACCTTTGTTTGTGTTGAACAGGCAAGCAGGGGTTTGGGGTTCACGGTTTAGGGTTTAGGGTTCAGGGAGGGCTTAGGGGCAAACAACCCAAACCTAGTAACACCAACAAGAGCAACAAGAGAGTTTTATCCGGTACATCTGGGAACAGCATGCTGCTACTCAGCGGTAAGTTGCGAGCTTGAGATATTGCGACAGAGATTTCCGTGTAGTTGGTTTGGATTCGGTTACGACTCTTACGATTCTACGACATGAAGGACAATCGCCTCGGCTGCTGCAAAGATGAGCTGGTGCTACTGATGTTAAGGGTGTTCTCTTGAGTGCTTTGCAGCTTTCGGAATGTCCTCAGCGAAAGATTCCGTCCCAATGCAACCCGGTTTTCCATACTTCTGTAAACCTTCTACACTTCTATGCTTTGGCGTCCCCTGCCGATGCTACGACCACCGCGAAAGAGGCGACGATCATATTTTGCGGCAGCTCAATAGTCGTAGCAGGCATGTCTGCTGCAACAATAAAGGGGACAATATTGATCAGGAGAAGTGATCACGAGAAGGGTATAGTATGCATGCTTGAAGACCATCGTCAATAAGTGCAGTCATCTTGGTCATATGCACAAAACCGTCGTGCGATGCAACTCTGGGTTCCTGATCACGGTCAGCCGAGGCTGGTTGTGCAGGCTGCCGAGCGCTTGGACGGCCTGCGGCTGGCCTGCTGTTACTAGCACTATCACTCGCACTGGTGCGAGGTGCCAGCTTGCTCCGACATTTGGAGTCCGTAGGTGTTCATACATACAGCTCTTCTGCTACTGCTACTGCCACTTCCACTGCTGCTGCTTGCCGCTGCTGCTGCTGCTGCTTGCCGCTGCTGCTGCTACTGCTACTTGTACTGCTGCTGCTACTGCTAGTGCTTCTACTGCTCTGCTGCTATTGCCACTGCCGCCGCTGCTGCCGCTTCTACTGCTGCTACTGCTACTGCCACTTCCACTGCTACTGCCACTTCCACTGCTGCTTGCCGCTGCTGCTGCTGCTGCTACTTGTGCTGCTGCTGCTGCTGCTGCTGCTGCTGCTGCTGCTGCTGCTGCTGCTGCTGCTACTGCTACTGCTAATGCTTCTACTGCTCCTGCTGCCACCGCCGCCGCTACTGCTGCGGCTGCTGCCGCTTCTGCTGCTGCTGCTGCTGCTGCTACTGCTACTGCTACTGCTACAGCTGCTGCTCCTGCTGCTGCTACTGCTACTGCTGCTACTACTGCTGCCCCTCCTCCTCCTCCTTCTCCACCTCCTGCTCCTATTGCTACTCCTGCTCCAGCTCTTGCAAGTGCAGTTGCTTCTGCTACTGCTACTACTACTGCTACTACTACTACTACTACTACTACTACTCCTGCTACTACTACTACTACTACTACTACTACTACTACTACTACTGGTCCGACGTGGTTATCAGACAACCATCGATCGCGTTCCCGTGGATAGTGCAGACGATACTTGTGGCAAGCTCACTCAACCATTTGTCTGCATCACGCACGTCAGCGGAGGTGCTCATCAGAACTCACTGACCGCTGCCTACCACAAAACTTAGGCGGATCAACAGCAGCGCGTGGTGTTCCCTGGTCGATCGCCTTGCTATTGCCCCTGGGTGAGATGTACAGAGTGTTCACATTGGGATGACTTGAAGCAAGGTGTGTGTGTGTGTGTTGATTTTTTAGTAACAGGCATCGCGTAATTAGCACTTACCCCAACCGCAGACACGAAGACTTTGGGGCCTCGGTGCTTTAGCCAGATATTCGAAGCCACCCGCATGCGAGCCGGAGGGCTTCATTGTCTGACATACGGATTATTTTGAGGGTTGCGCCAAGGGTTACAGTAAAGCATTGCTTCAAGGGTTACTGCAAGCGGCGGGTTGCTATATGATTTTCGTTAAGGGCTGCTATAAGGGAACCAGCAGTAGTTCTCGGACGGAGGTATCACAGGCCACAGAAGAGCGGAGGGAGTAACTAGCAATACCCCTTCATGAAAATTAGCCAGGCGGACGGCAGGGTGCCCCGCTTGATTCTGTGGAAATCAAAAGATTGGCATACAATGAACTGAAGATGGCTGATTAGCTTTGAAGGGATGCCAGACTTGGCAGCAGACTAGTGATGTGCTTAGAACTCGTCTTGCAGCTGACATGCAGAAGGGTATGGGCAAGCTGGCATCAAGTTCTTCTACCACTGTCCTCCTTGCACTAAGAGGTAGCTTTCGAAAAAGATGCGCTCAAACACCGCGTGCATAGGAACGTGGGTCTTCTTTTGATGTTGCACTTCTGTTTCGCCCGATGGAACTGCCGATATCAACTGCCAAGCACTGATCTCTTGCAAGCTGGTTCTGCCAACTGGATCGTAGCTCCTCCTGTTTTCTCTGAATGAACCCGAGATGCGTCTTTGGCTCTCGTTCCTGGGCCGCATCGCCTGGGTCTCAGGCAGCACGTCAGGGCGATTGCAGCAAGAGGCAACTAGCGCAAGTGTTTTGCAGTAAGGCTTGAGAACCAGAGTTATCTCGAGCATCCTAACGTAGTACAGTATGTTATATTGTAGTATAGTATAGTATGGTATAGTATAGTATAGTACCTGGGAAGGCAGAATGGAGGATACTTGGGACAGCGGCTGTCTTGAACAGTGCCGAAGCACTGGAGTCACTTCGCGAGCAAAGCAAGGAGGCAAAGCTTAATTGTTCAAGAACTGCTCTATTCACTGCATGGAGTTTATGCAGACTTAGGCTGCCCGCCAGGAGATTTTTCAGAAGTTATGCGCAGGCATGCGAGGATACGTACATATACATATAAATATAAATATATATATGTATGTATGTAGTCTTGCACGTAGGCATCTCTCTGAATGTACGTATCTACATCTGCATGCACACAGACCAGGCGTTGGTTTCTGTCTGTGCGTAAGCATACCTGCCTGTCTGCTGCAGTGGACGGTCTGATCGTATGTTGATAGCAGTTCTCATAATAATAGACGCAACCACAATCATCTAATGAAAACATTTGCCCCAGTAGTAGTAGTAGTAGTAGTAGTAGTAGTAGTAGTAGCAGTAGTAGTAGTAGGAGTAGCAGTAGCAGTAGTAGCA
>CAJNDV010013080.1:43892-69771 GCA_905221635.1 Symbiodinium sp. CCMP2456
CCTAATTTAGAGAACTACCCAGGTATCCCGTCAAAAAGCCCTATAGACATCGCGTGGTTGTGGTCTGTTTCTGAGGCCTCCCTGCATAAAGCAAGTCCTGTTCATTTTTGGTGGGCTTCCTAGGATTTCAGTTGATAAGGTGGTTTAAGGTTCAGGGCTTAGGGTTCAAGGGTTTAGGGGTTTAGGGTTTAGGGCTCCGTGACGATTTGCGTTCCAATGCCTCCACATAAGGCCGTACCATCCTGTAAAATACGACCTTCTGAAGTCATACAGTCTAACAAGGAACCCCAAAAAGGACATAAGCATAAGCAATTTATATGGGATATCCCTACCTTATTGGGCCTCATTCTAAGGGGATTTATGTGGGATATCTCTATCCTAATCTACTAGCTGCCCTCCATTAAACGGCTCATGAGGCCTCTCGGTCAAAGCGGCTTAGGGCTGAGGGTTAGGACCAACGGTTTAGGGTGTAGGGGTCTAGGGTTTAGGGGTTTAGGGTTTCGGGGTTTAGGGTTTAGGGTTTGGGGCTTAGGTTCTAGGCCCTAGGGTTTAGGGTTTAGGGTCTAGGCCTTATAGGGGTTTCTGATTTAATATAGTGGCCTTCATAATTATTTATACTGGGATAATATCTTGCATTGCCCATAATGAGGAACATACCAGAATTCCCATAGTTTAGGGTCCTTAAGGTAATGCAGGATTTATATGATTATCAGTACTCAGTAGTGGTGTGATTCATTCCAAAGCCGCACCCGCTACAAAACAACAGGAACAAAACCTGTGCAAAAAGCTTACAAGCTAGAAAACCCACAAGACCCCTAAACCCTAAACCCTAAACCCAAACCCCTAAACCCTAAACCCTAAACCCTGTACCCCTAAAACCTAAACCCTAAGCCCAAAACCCTGAAACCCTAAACCCGTGTGGTGGACTTCTGGGCTCAATCCAAGGCCTGTACACACCAGAGAAGGCGATGATGATCACGGCGCAGATCGCCGAGACAGGCAGGGACAAGGGTTTAGGGTTTAGGGTTTAGGGTTTGGGGTTTTAGGGTTTTTTGGGTTTCAGGGTTTAGGGTTTAGGGTTTGGGGTTTAGGGTTTAGGGTTTAGGGTTTTAAGGGCTTTAAAGGGTTTTGGGTTTAGGGTTTGAATCACCGAATAATGTGAAAGGGTCAGCCAATACTGTGTTTGTGTATGTAAATGTATATGTGCACAAACCAACACAGACATTATATTTTTCATTACTTATTTACTTGTGTATATATATATACACATGTATACTCTCTCTCTCTCTATATATATATATATACATATATGTATATACCCCAAACACTAAACCCTAAATCCTAAACGCAAAACCCTATCCCGACTTAGCCGTCCAAGCATCGCGGAGCCGAAGGCATGGAGCCTCAGACGCCCTTTGGCTTCACATACCTGGCCGAGGAGGGATCCTGGGGATCCTTTAAGGGTTTAGGGGGTTTAGGGTTTGGGGTTTAGGGGTTTAGGGGTTTAGGGTTTAGGGTTTAGGGGTTTAGGGGTTTAGGGGTTTAGGGGTTTAGGGTTTAGGGTTTAGGGTTTAGGCTCCCAGTGGACCCTTTTTCCTTTTTTGTGGTCTTAGGTTCCTGCTAACCCTACCCAAAACCAAAAAGGGAGCCCTTTTTATTCTTAGGTTGCTGGGTATCCTAGAGCAAGAATTAGATAACTATTTCACGGTCTAGGGTTTAGGGTTTAGGGGACGATTCCTGCATGCTCCTTAGCGACTCCTTGCCTAGCTACCACTCAATAGAGCCCCAAAGCTATGTGCTCATCCTACCCTACTAAGCTTAAACCTTGAGCCCGAGCACTATACCTTCAAGTAATCCCTGGGCCTATTGCCCAGCCTGCAACGCCCTTAAGGGTTTAGGGGTTTAGGGTTTAGGGTATAGGGTTTAGGGCTATAGAGACTTAGCAAGATGCATGTCGCCTCGAGAAAGCCTAGACAACTTCATATTGAATAATCCGATTACAAAACTTTTGAATGTCAAACTCCAAAAGCTAAACCCTAATCCCTGAACCCTAAACCCTAAACCCTGTAACACCATAAACAACCCCCCGAGCCTCCCCCACAGTCGAGTTTGCCTCACCCCGTGCCCTTAAGTGGTCACGCTGAGTGCTTGCAATGTGCGTTAGAGGCGAGACTGCCGGAGCGCCAGTTGGAAAAGACTGCAGCAGTTTCGGGCCTAGTTTAGGAATTTAGGAATTTGTATTCTGAGTCGTTCAAAGTATAGGTTTTGGATGTTTTGAGTGTTTAGGGTGTAAGAGGCTACGCAGACACAAGGGGAGTGGCAGTAGTGGATGTGCCACACGGATTCGTTAGGGATGCACCGCACACTTTGACTTAAATTTAGCAGGGCTTCTAAACCAAGGGTCCCTGATAGAGATTGAACCAGGATAGTCCTTTCTATAGGTCCCCTCGTAAAGAATAGACAGAAAAGTCATGGTCCATTCTTTACTAGGCTCCCCAGTAGTACCCTTTTGCCCTTTTTGTTTTGGGGGTTTCCTTATTAAAACCGAGTATTAGGAACAAGCGTACCCTTATTATTACGGGGTTACTGGGGAACCTGGTTCAGGAGGTCCCCTCGTCCCAAAACCCTAAACCCCTGAACCCCTAAACCCCTAAACCCTAAACCCTAAACCCTAAACCCTAAACCCCAAACCCTAAACCCTAAAGTCCTGGTCCATTCTTTGGGATTTTTCTCTCTCACGACCTAGCCTTGGCTTTTGGGGTTCTCGAGGGTTTTCCGGCTGTCTGACGTTAGCAGACGCGTTTGGAGTCTACTTGGAGGTTCATGGGTAGTGAAAGTAGGGCTATTTAAAAGGTTCCTTTAAAGGGTTCCTTTAAATTCAAGGGTTCTATAGGGTTTAGGGTTTATGGGTAGTTAGAAGTGGGGCTAGAAGCCCCCTAATATTTGGCTTTTAACCATAGTTATCCTACTTATAACCCCACTTGTAACTACCTCCAAGTAGGCCTTTCTGAGCCTTAAGCTGATGGCACACAAACCTCAAGCTTTCAGCCTTAATTAATAGAGGCGCCCTTCAGAATTAGTTTTGGGTTTCGGGGGGGTATATTATACTATTATAGTTATAATATGAAACCCCCAAAATGATATAGGTAATTCTTTAGGCCCCTATATATTATTGAAGGTGGAGGTGGAGCCTCATAGCCCTAAACTCGAAACTCTGAAACCCCATGTAGCTACGGTTGATGATGTAAATCCTGCATTACCCATAATAAGGAATATGCCATAATTCCCATAGTTTAGGGTCCTTAAGGTCATGCCCTAAACCCTAAACCCTAAACCCTAAACCCCAACCCTACTTCCCATAGTTTAGGGTCCCGGTCATCAACAGTATCCTATTAGGCTTTCAGAAAAATTCCTCTTGTAAAGAGGCCTTGCAGTTGGACTCGAAACCTTGGACCATGCTAAAACTCGGCAGAACAGATACAGCCCTAAAGAGGGTTTAGGTTTTAGGAGTTTAGGGTTTAGGGGTCCCCCTTTGGGGTTTAGGGTTTAGGGGTTCAGGGCTTAAGGGTTTAGGGGTTTAGGGTTTAGGTTTTAGGAGTTTAGGGTTTTAGACATGAAGCCGCAGTGAACCTCTAAACCCTAGACTCGAAAGCTCTGCATGGAGCGATGCTAGGATCGGCCACTTGGAGGTTCATGGGTAGTCAGAAGTTGGGTAATAAGTAGGGTAAGTATAGTTATAGCCCATATTTAGGGGACTTCTAACCCCACTTCTAACTACCCATAAGCCCTAAACCCTACAGAACGCTCTAAAGGAACCCTTTAAAGGAACCCCAAATAGCCCCGCTTATAACTACCCATGAAGCTCCAAGCAAGGTTGACATGCTTCTAAACCCTAAACCCTATAGAACCCGTTAAAGGAACCCTTATGGGAACCCCAAATAACCCTCACCTCCAAGCAACCCTAAACCCTAAACCCTAAACCCTAAACCCAAGGTTGACATGCTTCTGCCTTCACCCGCACTGGATGCCGGTACCTCGACGGCTCAGGGCGACTCGAGGCCCGGTAATACCCATGGGCCCTAAAGTTGAACCCATGGGCTTAGGGTTTAGGGTCTAGGGTTTAGGGTGTAGGGTTTAGGGCCCCTAACATGGGCCCTTTAGGGCATTCTAGGGTCCCTCAAGGGTATATATAGGGTATATAGTAGGTATATTAGGGTCCCAGGGTTAAGGGCCCATACTAGGGGCCCATGGGTTCTACCTGAGATTTTGGGGTTCATATATAGAATCCTACAAGGTAACCCCAAAAAGGAACTACTATGGGGCCTATGTGTAGACTTCAGAAGGGGGTTTCCTGACTGTCGGGAGGGTTTGGGGTTGAGGGGTTTAGGGTTCAGGGGTTTAAGGGTTTAGGGTTTAGGGGTTGAGGGTTTAGGGTTTTATGGGTTCCCCTCGTTGCGTTTCTGGCAACGTTTAGGGCTCAGGGGTGTCGAGATAATAAAGGACTGGCGTTACTGAAGACAGGGCGCAAGGCACTAGCCCTTGCCAAGAAAAGACGTACGTACCTTACATTAGCTTCGTTCGGGCCACTAAATATGTCAAGCGAATCCCAGAAAGTTGGAACATGGGTTTAGGGGGCTTAGTGCTGGGATCCCTTATACTTTACCCGAAGGGCATTAGGATATTCGTGTTCCAACTTTCTGGCTTCTACTATACTTGGAGGTTCATGGGTAGTTATAAGTGGAGTTATAAGCCCCCTAATATGGGTTATAACTGTAGTTACCCTACTTATAACCACACCTATAACTACCCATGAACCTCCAAGTAGGGGTTTGGTTCAACCCCTGAGCCACCTTCATCTTTCCGCACTCTGCAGTAGTGCTTAACCCTCAGCACCGAAGATGGATGCCATTCACTTCCAACAGTACAGGCTGACAGCTTCTGAGGGTGACCCTAAACCCCTAAACCCCTTAACCCCTAAACCCTAACCCCTAAACCCCTAAACCCCTAAACCCCAAACCCTGAAGGCACTTGGGCCCACATAGCAACATCAACCCACAGCCCACGCCCCGGGATGCCTAAGCGAAGATAGTCCCAGACCCTCACACGCTTCGCTGGAGCTTGGCCCAGAAAGAGCCAGTCGGCTCGAGAGCCCCTGGACTTTAGCGGGTTTAGGGTTTAGGGTTCAGGGTCTAGGGTGTAGGGTTTAGGGTTCAGGGTGTAGGGTTTTAGGGTTTAAGGTCTAGAGTCTAGGGTGTAGGGTTTAGGGTGTAGGCCGGAAAACTCTGCCATCGACTTTCAAGCCGAGTGAGAGGTCTATGGCTCAGGCATGTTTCAATGACATATTCCTGGCTCAAGCGAGCCAAGGAGCAGCCAGTGTCTAAGGCCACTGGAAAGAGAAGAAGAGAGCGCCCGTGATCAGGAAGGCGCAACCGATATTGCCTTGTCACCTCAGGCTCGATTTCCTTTGGAGTCCCAGCGGTGACGGAGCCGCAAGACACGAGAGCGCCCGTGTGATTGCAAGTGTGTCCGATCAAACATATCCTTCACCCAAACGAGTGAACTCCTTATAGCTGTGACATCAACGACACATCTGCAGATGCGTGTGGTTGCTAGGGTTCCAACCACAGCCAGCACTGCGTGTGAAAGCACCAAGAGACGACCTGTCGAGACAGCATTAGGGATTAGGGTTTAGGGTTTAGGGTGAACTTCGAGGCGGAATGGGGAAGTAGGGACTTGAAGAAAACTTGCAGCACCCTGTAGAAGCCCTTGAACTCATAAACCTCTAAACCCTAAAGCCCCAAAGCCCTAAACCCTCAAGCCCTACCCCCCCCAAAGCCTAAACCCCAAGCCCTAAAGCCTAGAAGCCCCCTCAAACTAACCTAAACCCTAAACCCCAAAACCCCAAAAACCCTAAACGAAAACCAAGCCACAAGCAGGTTCAACTTCCGCCCTGCGGAGGACCAGGCAAAACACGTTTAGCTGCAAGTACCCATAGGCTCCATTGTAGTTCCTTTTTGGGGTTACCTTTATAGGATCCTAAACCTAAACCACAAAAAAAGGAACTGCAATCGTAGATCCTTTTTGGGGTTACCTTTATAGGGTCTTAAATCTAAACCACAAAAAGGAACTACAATGGAGCCTATGGGTAGTTCCTGGGAGCATCGGGGGACATAATGCAGGCGCCTGAGGAGTTGGAGCAGGGTTCCTGTATGGGGTCATAGTCTAGGGCTTAGGGTTCAGGGTTGAGGGTTTGGGGCTTAGGGCTTAGGTTTCAGGGTTGAGGGTTCAGGGCTTAGGGCTTAGGGTTCAGGGTTGAGGGTTTAGGGTTGAGGGTTTAGGGCTTAGGGGTTTAGGGATATCCGCAATGAGATACACCCCAACACCCTGCCTAAATTCCAAGCGAATATACCCGAAAGCTGGATACCTAGATCCCGCAATGTAATTCTTCTTCAGGCTACGACATGTTAATTTCGATATGACAGAAACCATTCAGTAGGCTATCCGAACATGAAGGTCCTACCTTTTACGGCCTTTCACTTAGAGGACCAGGGACGTTTTAACATGGGGCTATATGCGGCTTGCAATTAGGTATAGCCAGCAGTATCTTATAAGCTTACCCAAGGGGTCGGAATAATTAGCGGGCTTTAGGGGCAATTAATTCAAACTATAAGAACTTGAAAGCCCTTTTGGACGTTTCGAAACCCTTCTACACCCCAAGCCCTATATACCGAACCCAAAACCCTAAACACGAAACCTCAACCTAAATCTCGAAACCCTTGACGCTAGACCAAACCTCCGACTGAAGCGCTTAAATCAAAAATCTTGGACCTTGAACCCTAAATCGATGGTAACCCTAGCAGGCCCTAAACCCTAAACCCGAGAAGAGAAGGGCTTCGAGACTTCCCGGACCTTCCAGCACCCCGGATCGTGCGCAGCAGCAGCCATGCCGGCCACAAAGGTTTCGTCGCTGCACCAGAACTACGAACTCTGATCCAGCTGGTCTTTGCAACGGACCACAGACGAACGCAGCTGGGCCAGCCTTGTGCAGGCTCACTGGCCGTGTTGCTCGGCGGCGTGGAGTTCTTGGTCCTGCAACCGCTGGTCCAGGAGCACTTCTCGACGGAGTGGAGCACGGCATTGCACGCAGACCGTGGAGGATCCTACGAGGCCTCTTCCTCGCCTTTACGATGGGCTGGTCGCGTGGTCTCGCGTTCCTTTTGGGCTGCTTTGTTCCTCCTCGACCAGGACCTGCTCGAGGGCTACAAGTCCCAGGGAGCCCACCGAGTTTTCCCGGTTTTCCCATATGCTCCCACAACTGGACATCAAACCGTTGTAAAACCCTCTCAAACCCATGTAAGCCATCATGAAACCCTTCAAAACTCTTGTATGTACAGTGTTACAGAGATCTAAGCCCCTAAACCGTAAATCCTGAACCCTAAACCCAAAACCCTAAACCCCAAATCCCCAACCCTAAACCCAAAACCCTAAACCCTAAACCCCATGGCTCCGTTCAGGTCCAAAGCAAGGAGAAGGACGATGAGGAGGAGGAGGTGAGCCGGCTTTGCAAGTCGAGTCGATGCTTAATGTAGGGGCCTAAATAATTACCTATACTAGGTTTAGGGTTTAGTGTTTTAGGGTTTAGGGTAGACTATTTTGGGAGCTCCGTATAGTCTACACAAAAAAACCGTATTATTAGGGCTTGTCAACTTCGGGCTCAGAGCCTCCCTGCCTGCCAGCCCTCACCATAAGGCTGACGAGCGGTTTAGGGTTTAGGGGTTTAGGGTTTTAGGGGTTTAGGGTTTAGGTGGGTTTAGGGGTTTAGGGTTTACGATTAACCGGCTTAACTTCCACTGCCTCCTCGGGGCTTTTAGGTTCTTAGAGCTTGATTCCCACAAGTGTTAGAGCCCTCATTCCAAACCCCAAATCCTTAACTCTAATCCTGAACCCTGAACCCTGAACCTGACTCCGAGAGATGTCCAACAAGTTTTGGAGGTCGTCCATCTGTGCCAAGACGTACGAGGTTTGGTGGTTTTGGTTTTAAGTTAAGGTTTGTGGTGTGGGGTTTAGGGGTTTCGGGGTTTAGGGTTTAGGAGTTTAGGGGTTTAGGGTTTAGGGGCAAAGGCAGCGTTTTGGGTAATTATCGGGATGCTCATTGGCACTCCAGGAGAGCCCAACAGTCTTTGGCTACGGAGACCTCCTTAGATGATAGTCTTTAGCCCACTTCAGCACCTTGCAGTTTGCGGTATATCTCCTTGTCAGAATGTCCAGCTCCTTGTCGTGTAAGAAAAGCTTCGTCATCAAGGGGCATTTGGCTAAGTCCCTTGATCCTTTCAGTAGAAGGTGGATGAGATGGAGATGATCCAGCAGCTCCTCGAGAGAGAGCATCTGGCTGGGAATGCAAGCAGGGTGTAGGAATTTAGGGTTTGGGATTGAAGCCCTAAGCCCTAGTCGGGGTGGGCAAACATCCAAATCATCAGGTGAATAAATCAACCATCCTTGATGCAAGTAGCTTTCACCCACTAGGGTTTTAGGGTTCCGGGCGTGGGAGGGATTCATCACACGGGAACCTCAACGCTTTCTTTTTTGCCCAGTTGTTCAATGTTCCAGAGGCTCGGTAGTGCAGGGTTTACGGTTTTAGGGCTTTGTGTTTGAAAGTCTGGGTCTTAGCGTTCAGGGTTTAGGGTTTAAGGCCCCCAAACCCTAAACCCTAGTTTAAGGTTTGACATACTATGCAAAGGCGAAGTTGAAACATAATCGCTTCGAAGGGCCCACGGTGTAGGGTTTAGGATTTTAAGGTTTAGGGGTTCAGGGTGTAGGGCTTACGAAAATAGGGTGAGGATATGTATGGGGCAGCAGCGTGGCACTCGCTGTTGTGGGCTTCCCGGTTCATATAGGCTACCTTAGCAATTAGAAAAGGGCTTTGGGGTTTCTGATACCATAATCGTATAAAGGAACCCCCTAAAATATTATAGGTAGGTATTTCGGCCCCTATATTACACTGCATCGGTCTTCGAAGTTTCCCATGGAAGATCTTTGAGTCTGTCTGGACCAGTCGAGTTGCATAAGACCAGAGTGCGCAGTAATGTCAGACTTGAGACGCTCGAGCGCGCGAGGCCAGCCGACCGAAGGTCCACACTCTGACGCAGGAGCCATTCGCGCAAGCGATGATGAGCACGGAGTCTGCGGAGAATGTTAGTCAGTTCTTCGTGACTGCTGCAGACCTAGCCAAGCAGTGCTGTGGGCTTGATCTGGACAAGCAGCTGTGGCAGCTTCACAAAGACTACGCAAACGGCCTGGAAACAGCCCGGAAAACCCATTTCCCAGCAGCAAGACCATGCGATGACTATGCACACATGCGGCGGGCTTCCTACAAGCAGCTGGAGAAGCTACTCTGCTCTGTCGTGCCTGCGCCCCAGACTATATGCTGCAGCGAGAACGCATGATTGCCAGGGGGGATTACTAGGGGGCTTTCTGTCGCCGAGGGCGTTTGACTGCCCGGAATGGTTGAGTTGTAGTATATGTGTGTATAACAAGGACGATTCTGTGCCGAAGCCTGAACCCTAAACCCTAAACCCTAAACCCTAAACCCTAAACCCCAAACCCCAAACCCTAAACCCTAAACCCTAAACCGTGAACCGAACCCGAGGCAGTCCTACCGCAAGGAGTTGGCGAGAAGAGACCGTGTTCCTGGGCTGCAGGTTTAGGGTTTGGGGTTTACGGTTTAGGGTTCAGGGTTTGGGGTTTAAGGTGTAGGGTTTAGGGGTTGGGGTTAAGGGTTTAGGGTTTGCCGTAGAGTGGCGCATCGCGGAAGTATTTAGCGACAGTGTAGTTCGAGTGCATCGTAGTTTGACGATTCGCTGCTGGAGCTTGAACGTGAAGAGCTCCTTTTTTCTTTCTCCCACCCCTCACCGCCTGAGGCGGCTAAACCACCCAAACCTATTCCTTTTAGGGTTTAGCTCTAAACTCATTCCGTGGTTTTCTTCTTTACTTGAAGCTCGTTCATGCAGCATCACCTCGTGAGGAATGATAGGAGCTCGTTAACGGAGCCCCAAAAGGAGCCCCCGAACGTACCCTTAAAAAGCGGCAGAGGGTACGTACTTGGGGTGACCATAAACCCTAAAACCCTAAACCCTAAAGCCTAAGAAGGGCCCCGGCCCTTCCTAAATCCTGAAACCACAAGGTCAGTTGTAGGGTAGGCTTGTGGGTTTTAGGTTGGAGGGGTTTAGGCCTCATTAAGGAGTCTGAGCCTTCGGGCGTGGTAGACTTTTTTGGTTTTTAGGTTCTAGGGGTGTCGGTCTTAAGGAGTAGGCGTTGTAGCTTTAGCTGTAGCAGAGAATTGGGTATTTAGGTTCGAGGATTTAAACTCAAAAAGCTTAAACAGTGAAGGGCTGCATGCTGGGCTCTATGGTTCTCAAACCACAGGGCGTCTTCTGCAGGATGTCTGCAAGAGTCCGGAAGGGGAGGGTTGGGTGTTGGGCTTAAGGGTTTAGGGTTCAGGGTCTAGGGGTTTAGGGTTTAGGGTTTCAGGGTTTAGCGTTTAGGGCTTAAGATGAGGAGCTTGGGATTTCGGAGTGTAGGGCTTAGCTTTCGGGGGTTGAGGCGTGCAGGGCTGTAGGATTTAGGAGTTTAAGGCTTAGGGTTGAGGGTTTAGGGGTTAGGGGTTTAGGGGTTTAGGGTTTAGGAGTTTGATTAATGTACTAAGGTGTTTTTGTTCCGGATTTCGGCCTTCTTTGCTGATGTCGATTCCACAGTCGGGCATGAACGCAAACCCGAAACGGCCCTAAACCCCCAAGTCCCTGAAACCTAATCTTAAATTCCCGAACCGTGAAACCTAAAACCCCCACACCCTGAAACCTCAAACCCCTATACCCCAAACCCCTACACACTCCTAGAAGCTTAGGGGTACTTCGAAATATTTTTTAATCTTTGGCTAATATAAACCCTAAGAAGCATCTAAAATTATAATTTTTGCTAGGGGTCTAAGTTCAGTATAGGAAGGGTGGGCTTTGAAATCGGCATGCGGAGAAAGCGCCATCTCCCCTCTCCCCCGCAGGTGTGTTGGGGGTTTAGGGTTTGAGGTCAAGGGCTTACTATAGGGGCCTGAATAACTAGAATAGGGTTTTGAAGGGTTCCTTTAAGTGATACTATAAGGTCTGCTGTAAGGGTTTAGGGTATAGGGGCCTTAATCATCAGAATAGGGTTTTGGGGTCCATTATGCTATAGTTATAATAAAGAACCCCCAAAATTGTGTCGGTAATTATTTAGGCCCCTACATTATAATAGGGTCTGGGGTCTGAAGCGCTATGAAGTAACAACATCCCCTTGAAGTCCTTCTATCTATCTTCTCTCAGTATACCCTCCGCAGTTCCGTCATCGCCAGAAAATATGGTTCTCGTTATTCGCGTTTCTAAACCCGAATACGACCCCATATACAATAAAGGCCTCAACACCCTTGATATGGTTCACAAGAACCCCTTCAAAGTTTAGGGTTTAGGACCTTAATATCAAAACCTTTAGTACTTTTTTAAGAGTGACCCGAATTGTTATGGCACCCGAACCCCCATAGCCTATAGAATCCCATGTTTCTCAAAAGTAGCCCTTCAAGGAACTCTTCAAGGAACCCCTCCTCATATAGGGGCCTTAGGAGCCCATTGTATTAAAGTAAAATAGGGGAGCCTTCAAAATAGTCTTGGTAGTCGTTTGGGCCCCTACGTGAGACTCAAGGGACTGAAGGAGGGACCCTTAAAGGGACCCTTGAGGTTATAGGGGCTTTATGAAACTATATGAAGGGTTTTGTAAGGGTTATATAGAGTATTTGGATTAGGGGTCCCTCCTAGGGGTCCCTAAAAAATAGGGAGCCCTTAAAATAGTATTGGTAGTCGGTTTAGGGTTTAGGGTCATTCGGGCCCCTACATTACCCCGCCCTCGGTTCTTAGGTGCTGAACTGGTACCATGAGGAGCTCTTGAGCACTCAGGACGAGCCACTGGAGACGAGATTGGCTTGTAGGCCTCATCTAGGGGCCTAAATAGTTAGCAAGACTAGTTTGGGGGCTTCCCTATTAGTATAGCTATAGCATCATGGGCCCCCAAAAACCTTGTTCGAATTATTAGGCCCCTAAACCCTTATAGTAGCCCTTATAGCAGCCCTTATAGTATCCCTTGAAGGAACCCCTTAAAAGGAACCCGGGCTATTAGACGCTATTCTAGTTATTAAGGCCCCTATATCAAGCCCTGAAGGCGGCTTTAGGGTTGGAGGTCTGGGGTGTAAGATTTGGGATTTGGGGTTTACGGCTCTGTAGGGTTTAGGATTTCAGGGCTTATATTGGCGTTTAGGATTTGCGGTTTAGGGCTTAGGGTCTTCAGTCCCGAAACGGTTTAGGGTTTAGGGTCCCGCACCTTCAGAGTTTGAGTCTTGAGATTAGACATCTGGTGGTTGTAAGGGTTTAGGGGATACTTGGAGGTTCATGGGTAGGTATAAGTGGGGTTACAGGTCCCTTAATATGGGTTATCACTATAGTTACCGTAATTATAACCCCACTTAGAACTACCCATGAACCTCCAAGTAGGTTCAGTAGAACAGAAGGCTTCTTGAAGCACATTCCACCCTGAACGTATTGGGGTTCCCCAAACCCTAAACCATAAACCCTAACCCTAAACCCCTAAACCATAAAGCCTAAACAGAAGGCTTCTTGAAGCACATTCACCTTGAAGGTATTCGTGCATGAAGAGCCTGTGTGATGCCAAAGTCTGCCAGACGCATCGTTCTGCTGTCGCTGCACTTGTTGATCTTGCTACGAAGACCTACTATTGATGATACAAATCCTGCATGAGCTTAAGGAGCCTAAACTATGGGAATTATGGCATATTCCTGATTATGATATAAACTCTGCATTACCTTAATCATCCTACACTATGGGAACTATGGCATATTCCAAGCTATGGATAATGCAAATTTTATGTCATCCATCGTGGCTCCCGGCAGGGTTATAGAAATGCGCCGTCTAGTGCCTAGACTGACAGGCCTAGATACCACTCAAGCATAGCGGCTACCTTTCAGACCACCAGACCTGTATACACAAACCCTAAAACCCAAAATGCCAAACTCTAGAATCAGGGTTTAGGGTTTAGGGTTTAGGGTCTCACTCCATCTCTGGCACTCTCTTTCTTAGTCTCTCTGTCCCTCTCCCGGAGTAGATTTTCCAAGCAGCCAGTTCGTAGTGGTTTAGGGTTTAGGGTTCAGGGTTTAGGGTTAGGGAGCGGCCAACCCTTCCTTATAAAACCTCCTGTTTGGGCACTTGGACCCTTCTAAAAACATACTTAGAGGATCATGGGACTTATTAACTTTAGGGTTTGGGGTTTAGGGTTTAGGGTTTAGGGTTCAGGGGTTTAGGGCTTAGGGTTTACCTAAAGGATCATGGGACTTATTAACTGGGGTTATAATCAAGGTAACTATACTTATAATTACTTATAGCCCCAATTAAGGCACTTATAACCCTACTTACTAAGTCCCATGATCCTCCAAGTAGACCCCATACAGCACCCCCTAAACGCTAAACCCACATAATGTAGTGGCCTCAATAATTACCAATATTGTTTGGGGGGGTTCCTCTTTATAAGTATAGTATAATGGGCACCAAAACCCTCTTCTAATTATTAAGGCCCCTATATTACTAAGGATCCGTAGCAACCCAGTTCTCGAAATCTTCAAACCTTAAAGCCGTAAACCCGTGAACCCTGGACCCTAAACCCCAAAAGCCCTAAGCCCCCTAAACCCTGAATAACCCTAAACCTAAACCCTAAACCTTTTTGGAACCCTAAACCCTAAACCCCTCCTAAACCGCTAAAACGCTACACCTTTAAGGAACCCTAAAAGCCTAAACCCAAAATCCTAAACTTTTAAGGAACCCTAAACCCGAAACCCTAAAACCCCTAAACCCCCATTAAGGAACCCTAAACCGGGAACCCCAAACCCTTAAACCCTAAATCCCATCTTCAGCGCCCCCAACCAAAGCTTCTGGATCATCTGGAGCGGTTGGCTGAGCTGCATCAGCATCAACCTCCAAAGCCTCCCCTTCCGCAGCAGACTGCAACACAAGGAAGCGAGCACATGCTTCCTGCCAACCATTAGCAGCGTCTGCTGCACGCGGTGGTTCTGTCGAGGACTTAGCCGCTTTCTCAGACTCGAAGCTCTTCACAAATCTCTTGGCGGCCCTCTGCAACAAGTTGCAATGGGAGTCTAGCAGCCCCAACAAGTCAATCGGAACTTCGCATCCATGCCACCTATGACGTGGGAATATGGGAACTGCTCGCGGAAGCAGTGCTGCGGGCACGAATTTGCTAAAAAGAGCGAGAGCTTGCTCTCTCTCGACATGAGCGTACCATGTCACTGTTTCGCTCTGCAAATCCCCGTTCATAAAGAAGCTGTTTCTGCCAAGCTCGGACAAATTGCGACCGACGTTGCGCATCCCTGTTGCTGTGACTGAAACTGAGAAAAACCTTGTACACTTCTTGTCGGTAATGAGACAAATGCTCAGGCCGACCACCTCAAAATCGCTTTTGATTTCCTCCATCAAGCACCAGCGGAAATTGGCCAACGATCCTGCAGGACGAAACAGCAAACCGAAGTTGATGATAGCTGACACAGTCGTCGGAGCCAGATTGGAACATGTACGTCGTAGCAGTGGAGGTCTTGTGAACATCACATGGCAGGTGAACCTCCTATTCTAACTATTAGGGCCCTGTATTCCCTTTAAAGGAACCCTAAACCCTTAAACGCCCTCTATGGAACCCTAAACTCCTAAACCCCTAAACCCCCTTTAAGGAAGCCTAAACCCCTAAACCCCCTTTAAGGAAGCCTAAACCCCTAAACCCCTAAACCCGCTTTAAGGAACCCTAAACCCCTAAACCCCAGAAAATACCCTTTGAGGAACCCTAACCCCTAAACCCTAAACCCTAAACGTTTAAGGAACCCTAAACCCCTAAAGCGCAAAATCCTAAACTTTTAAGGAACCCTAAACCCCCTTTCAGGAACCCTAAACCCCTAAACCCCAAAAAATACCCTTTAAGGAACCCTAACCCATAAACCCTGAACCCCAAACCCCTAAACCCTAAACCTGCAAGGAACCCTAAACCCGGAGCCCTAAATCCTAAACTTCTAAGGAACCCTAAACCCCTAGACCCCCTTTGAGGAACCCTAAACCCCTAAACCCTAAACTTTCCCGAAACCCTAAAAGCAAACACCTGCTAAACCCCTAAATGCTACACCTTTAAGGAACTCTAAACCAAAACCCTTAACCCGAAACCCTGAATAACCCTCATTCCTAAAAGCCCTGAAGCGCAAAACCCCTAAACCTTTAAGGAACCTAAACCTTTCATAAACCCTAAACCCCAAACTTTTAGGAACCCTCCCCCCCAAACCCTAAACTTTTAAGGAACCCAAAACCCCTAAAAGCCAGCCTAAACCTTAACCCCTCAACCCTTAAGGAACCCTAAGCCCTGTCATGAATAAGGCCCCTGTAGTACCTTTAAAGGAACCCTAAATCCTAAACCCCCAAAACGAGGGGACCTGGTCTTCGTTAGCAGCTCGCAGTTCACCGGGCCACGGCCGGAGGAGTCCTTGCCATCCTTGGCCAGGTCCTTGGCAGGGCTCCTTTAAAGGTAACATAGGGTTTAGGGTTTAGGGTTTATAGGGTTTAGGGTTCTTTTAAGGGGGGTTTAGGGTTTTGGGTTTAGGGTTTAGAGTTTAGGGTTCAGGGTTTGCGGTTTAGGGTTCCTTTAAAGGTAATATAAGGTTTAGGGTTTAGGGTTTAGGGTTCCTTTAAGGGTAATATAGAGTTTAGGGTTTAGGTTTAGGATTCCTTTAAGGGTAATATAGGGTATAGGGTTTAGGGTTTAGGGTTCCTTTAAGGGTAATATAGGGGTTTAGGGTTTAGGGTTTAGGGTTCCTTTAAGGGTAACAGGTTTAGGGTTTAGGGTTTAGGGTTTAGGGTTCCTCTAAAGGTATTATAGGGTTTAGGGTTTAGGGTTTAGGGTTCCTCTAAAGGTGGTTTAGGGTTTAGGATTTCGGGCTCAGTGTTTAGGGTTTAGGGTTTCGGGATCGGGATGTTTAGGGTTTAGGGCTCCTTCAATGGGGGTTTACGGGTTTTAGGGTTAAAGTTTAGGGTTCGGGATTTGAGGGCTTAGGGTTTAGGGTTCCTTGGAGGGGTCATATAGGGGCCTCAATACTTAGAATAGAGTTTTGGGGCCCATTAGACTATAACTATACTAAGGAACCACCCAAAACAATATTGCCCTTAGGCTCTAAGGACTCCTAAGGACTCATATTTTAAGGCTTTTGGGCCCAAAGACCATACTATGTAAGGCTTTTGGGCTATTTTGAGCCTTAGGGTTTGGGTTTAGGATTCTTTTCAGGGGTCTGTAAGGACTGTTTGACGGGCCTCTAAAGGTTCTAAAGGTTTTCTGGGCGGCGCTGAAAACGAGCTGAAGAGGTTTGAGGTTTAGGGTTTAGGGGTTTAGGGTTTAGGGTTTAGGTTTTAGGGCTTAGGGGTTTAGGGTTTAGGGCTTAGGGGTTTCAAGCTTGAGATTTAATTTGGATCCATGAGCCCTACCTCCGGGTTCGCAGCAAATATCGGTCCTTGACTTTGAGAAGGTGCTTCCACTGCAGTTTTCAGTGGGGTCGCTGGATCATTCGGCTCGTCCGCTGCTTCGGCGGCTTCCCGCTGATCTAGGGCTGCTTGGCCATGTCGGGGCGGGCGGTAGCTCGGGTGCAGTACACCCACAAACTTACTGATGCCCACGTTGCGAAACCTCATCCGCAGATCCTCCAGGACCAACTTTTCGAGATCCCTGCTCGAGGGTCGTCGTAATCTTATGAGGTCATCACATCTCATAGTTTGTGGGTTTGGGGATGCAGGTAGTTTCGCGCTTGAGCTTATCAAGGGCTAAGAATTTCGGGCCAAGGGTTTTGGGCTTAAGAATTGTTGTAGTCTAGGGTTTGGCCCGAGAGGTTGGGGCTTTTGGGTTTTCAGGTTTGGGGTTTTGGGTTTAGGGCATACCCCGCACGGTCTAGAAGTATGGAGGTCGTACTTCTGCTGATGGAATTTCTTTCACAATCACGTAATGACAAGGGTACCATGCTCATGCTATGCAGCTGCAGGACGACGAACCACGCACGAACCCTACCTTGAGGGGTCTTGCGGTTGACAAATTATCCAAGAATCCAATTCCTGAGCCCTCATTTCTTAACCCTGCATAGAACCCCTCTCTACAAAGAAGTCCATCTCAACGAGCTTCACTGTTGCTTTGAACGTCTGTATACCAAACCACAGGTTGACGAAGGACAGTTGCGCCCGGCGAGGTTGAAAAGCACCGACCCTAAACCCTAAACCCTAAACCCTAAACCCTAGGGACCAACTGACCCGTAAAAGTAGGGGCCCCATATCCATATACTACGGTTGATGATATAAACTCTGCACGATCCAGAATAAGGAAGATATCATAACTCCCATAATTTAGGTTCCTTAAGGTAAGGAAGTTTATACCGTCAACAGTATGAATCTCTATACGACATATGAACCATCAACCCTTTTTAGGGTTCATTTCGTCCTGAAGGAAGGGGTCTAGGGGGGTTGAGGTCGATGTTGAGCCGCAAAGTCGAAATTTGGAGCTTGAGGTTTACGGGTTTTTTTGTGGTTTCGGTTGAAAGGATTCGAGATGTACCTACAGGCACCATCATGACCTTTCAACCAAAGGACTGTTTGTTTCGATGATACCCTATCCCTAAGGATCCAAATACCCAAATAGTAGGGTTTCAAGGTCCAAAAACCATTCAAAGTATGGATTTTGGAACCAAAAACCTTACTATTTGGGTACTCGGACCCTCTGGGTATGATTGTCGCGTCGCTACATTCGTTCATGGTACAGGTTTCACTTTCCGTAGTAGCGTATCGCGCATTTCAAACACCAACACCCAAATCGCAAATCCAAAGACCTAACCGGAAGCCGACCCCTGAACCTTAGGGTGTTGGGTGTACAGGGGGTATACAGGACAGGGTCTACGTATACTATAGGCTCCATTACATTTCGAGTTTGTGGTACTTTCTAGGATCCCAAAGTATACAACTGGTCTACTGGGCTTTGAAGTAACCAGGGAGAAAAATATAGACTTTTATTTCATAATGGTTCCTTTCAGGAACAGGTCCCCAAAAAAATATAAAGGTATAGTACTCCAAAGCCCAGACTAACCAAACGACAGGAACGTCAATTGAGACAGAAGGACGGGTGTTTAGGGCCCTGAGGCGGGGATGATTTAGGGCCTAGAGATGACCTGAACCCTAAATGGCAAGCCCCTCCTAGAGGCTCCATATACACGACTATCCCAGACCCCCAAAAGGATCTAAAAAACAGATCCCCTGATTAGGGACCCTAACTACTAAAGAGTACTTTATAGGAACCCCCTTAGGAGATCTATTTTTTAGATCCTTTTGGGGGTTTGGGATTATGACTAGGCTCCCAAACCATAAGAAGGATGGTGTTTTGGGGCCCAATTCCAGAGTGGTACCTTAAGAACCCAAAACCCACTTTTTTGTAGGTTCTTATTATAGACCCTAATATGGGATTTATAGGGACCCTACAAAAAAGTAGGTTTTGGGTTCTTAAGGTAGTCTATTTGGAGCCTCTGGGCTTTGAAAGGTTTCAATTGATAAGTTCACTATAGAAATCCCTACAACGGTAGGTTGGTACTGCTTAAAAAGTGAAAGGCAACCTGAAACAAGAACCCTTAGAGGAAACCCTTAAATCCAGGACATGTTCAGGTGGGTAGTTACTGTTATAGGAGCCTTATAGAAAGTTTATATACCTTAATGGAGGCCTTATAGAAGCTCTACATACCCTAAACTCCCCACCTGTTGTTTCCTAAAACCCTAAGCCCTAAGCCCTTAAACCCTATAAAACCCTAAAAACCCTAAAAAACCCTAAAGTTCCGGGTGGTGTAGGGTTTTTGTCTACCTGTAGTTTTCGTCAATTAACAGAAGCCTAAGTTAAAGGAAGCTACAGGGGGGGAGAGTTGAGGGCTCCTTCAAAGGGTTCCTTAAAGGGGTCTATAGGGTTCCTTAAAGGGGTTTAGGGTTTAGGGTTTAGGAAACTACAGGTGGGGAGTTTGGGGTATATAGGGCTTCTATAAGGCTTCGATAAGGCATATGGACCTTCTATGAAGCTCCTATAATGGTAACTACCCACCTGAAAATGTCCTGGACTAAGTTTGAACGAGCAGCGCTGGGCTTTCGCTGGCCGTTGCTGGCGAGATAGGTTTCCAGCTCGTACTGTCACGTTTGGGGCTGCTTAAGGTTAGAGTTTAGGGTTTAGGGTTCAGAGGTGAAAGGTTTAGGGGTTAGGGGTTTTCGGGGTTTAGGGTTTAGGGATTTAGGGTGTAGGGGTTTAAGGTTTAGGGTTTATTGGTGTCGGGTTTAGGGGTTTAGGGTTTAGGGTTGAGAGGTGAAAGGTTAAGGGCTTAGGGTTAGGAGGTTGGGGAGTAAGGGATCCGGTTTCTTTATTTTTTTTAATGTTTGGTCCAGGTCCGATAAGCTCCTCGGAGGGTTTAGGACGGTTTGGTTTAGGGTTTAGGGTTTAGGGTTTAGGGTTTAGGGTTTAGGGTTTAGGGGCGAACATGGACAATCTGAAAGATTCCTAACCTAGAGGCTCCATATAGACTACCATTATGGAATTATAGGGTTTAGGGTTTAGGGTTTAGGGTTTAGAGGCTCCGTATAGACTGTCATTATGGAAGTAAGTCCCGAAAGACCATACTTATTATGGCTTTAGGGACCTAATTCCGTAATGGCAATGTCTATGGAGACTCTAGGTAATCCTCGACTTTTCAGCCCCTGTCCTGGTGTAGCCCTCTGCGAACAAAGGCCACGGGTCCAGGACCTTGCGGGCGAAGTTCAGCGATGCTTCCACGGCTGTTTCTACCGTCTCCTGCGACCACTCCAGCTTTGGGAAGTCGGCGTTGAAGATCTCAGCGTGAGCCGTGAGGTCGAACGCTTGCCAAAATTACGGCTGATGATTAAAATCCTGCATTACTTTAGGGACCCTAAACTATGGGAATTATGGTCTATTCCTTATTTAATGCAGGGTTTATATCATCAACCGTACCTCCTCGAACGACTTGACCAAGGTCTCCCCCAAAAAGCCACCGAGCAAAGACCCGGCCAGCATGCTCTAAACCCTAAACCCTAAACCCTAAACCCTAAACCCTAAACCCTAAACCCTAAACCCTAAACAAGCCTACAGCAGCTCGACTCACAAGTTCCCATACCCAGAGGCTCCATATAGACCACCATTATGGAAATAGGTCTGAAAGGATGCATACTTATTGTTTAGGGTTTAGGGTTTAGGGTTTAGGGTAATTGTGGCTTTAGGGTCCTAATGCCAGAATGGTAGTCTATTTGGAGCCTTTGGGATATAGTGGGGCTTGAGGTCCCCAATACTGTGACCGAGATTTTTGGCCACCTGGGTCCGCAGTGGTGTAAGTTGAAAGCGGGAACAGACGATTCTTGGCAGCCTTTATGGAATGGTCAGGAAGGGCCAAAAACCTCAAACCCTCAATGCCTAGACTCGGTCTAGACGATAAGCCATGAAGCCTCTCGAGAGTATGCAAAAGTAGCCAGGACCTGCATCCCAAGAGGTGCACTTCAGATACCACAGTAGAACCTCCACACACCGACGCAAACACATGTCACATGTCGGAATCTTGTACAACCTCATAACCAGCTATGTTCTTCAATATTTCATTGTCCATCTGTCTCTCTCTCTCTTTCTTTCTGTCTGTCCCTGTATGTTATATACATATATATATATACATATGTATGTACATATATATATATATATGTGTGTACATAATATGTGTATATATATATATATATATATCGCTCTCTCTCTCTCTCTCACTTCCCTTCGTGCGTCTATCTGTCTCTCCGTGTGTCTCTGTGTGTGTGTGTGTCTGTCCGTCCGTCTGTCTTCCTGTCTGTCCGTCTGTCTTTCTGTCTGAAGCCCTAAACCGTATAAACCCTACACGCTAGAGGCCCTAAACCCAAACAGCTTGAATCCTTACAGCCCTTCCGAGAGCCTTACGGAAAGCCTAGGCCCCTAGATACCCTTAACATCTAAAATATCTAGGTTCCCCAGTAGACCGCTAACAATAAGGGCACCCTTTTTCCTACTGTTTGGGTTTAACCAGGGACCCGACAAACACAAAGGGCAAAAGGGTACTACTGGGGAACCTAGATACCGCCACCGAAACAAAGAACAACACAATCTCCAAGAGACCTCAAACCCAGAGACCTTACATGAACGCAGCTAAGATACCTCCCAAAGGATCTAAGTACCTGGACATCCAATTATAGACACCTCGCTCTCTGTTTTCTACGTACTTAAGACCGTGTGGGCCTTGAGCGATCCCTCAAAGATCCCTTCTGGGAATAAACTCCGGACCCTTGTGGTTTCTATAGGAACCCCGAGAACTAACCCTAAGGGTCCATGTACCCAACTAGTAGATACTTTGGCCTTAAAGCAGTCCCTAGAAAGGTACTTTGGGGCCAAAGTATGTTCTATTTGGGCAACTGGACCCCTAAACCCTAAACTGCCCTAAACCCTATAGAAACCTTCTAGTACCCTTGACTATAACCCCTATAGGAACCCTTAAAGGATCCCTTTATAGGTACTTTAGGGCCAAAGACACATGGACCCTTAGGGTAGTATCGGTACTTGAGACCCACCGGCCTGGATCCTTAAAACAACCCTTCAAAGACGACCCGAAGATATCGACCAAAGCCGGGTTTAGGGTTTAGGGTTTAGGGTTTAGGGTTTAGGGTTTTACCCCTAAACCCCTACACCCTAAACCCCTAAACCCCTAAAGCCCTAAACCCTACATCCTAAACCCCTACATCCTAAACCCCTACACCCCCAAACCCCACACCCCTCAAAACCCTAAACCCCCAAACCCCAAAACCCCAAAACCGCTAACCCCCTAAACCCCGAAACCCTAAATCCCCTAAAACCCTAAACCCCTGAGCTCTAAACCCGACACCCCTAATTCCCTAAACCCTAAAACCCTAAGCTGTCGCACCTCCGTCCAGAGCTTCGCCTCCGGGGGCAGAGCACCTGGAAATCGCGTTTTTCCCTGAACCCCAAAGAACCGCAAAATGAGAGTTGCCGGTTTAGGGTTTAGGGTTTAGGGTTTAAGGTTTAGATTTTAGGGTTTTAGCCAAATGGGAGTTTCCGGTTTAGGGTGTAGGGTTTAGGCTTTAGGATACCTGATTTTGGGGTCCTTGTATTGAGGATCCTACTTTTTACGGTGCTATACTAGGGTCTCCTATTTTCGGAAACCCTCAAATAATCCTACAGCTCGCAGAAGAAAGGCAACATCGGTTAAGGGTTGAGGGCTGAGGGTTTAGAGTTTAGGGTTTAAGGTTAACGTGGACCGCAAATAACCTACCTTTTTAAGAACTTTCCTAAAGGCTCCAAAGATACTACCATAATCAAGAGACCATATTCATTATGGCTTTCGGGACGTAGTTCCAGAATGGTAGTCTGTATGGAGCCTGTGGGTTATATAAGGAAATCACATTAAGGAACCCGAAAAAGGAAGGCTTTAACGGGCCCTGGTAAGGCTGAGGGTAACGAAGTTCTGCGCAAGGTTTCGTCTCGGCGAAGGCGCATAGTATCCTACACAGCCTTACTGGAAGCCCTAAAGCCGAAACCTCAAGCCTTACACCCGGAACCCTTGCGAAACCTGTTGAGTTATCATGTACGGGATTGCTTGGCTTTAGGGTTTAGGGTTTCGGCCCTCAAAGGACTCATATTTTGAGGCTTTTGGGCCCAAAGACCCCATTAAATAAGGCTTTTGGGATATTTTGATGCTAAGGGTAAACCCTAAACCTGAAACAGCAGACCGGAAAGAACAAACCCCCTGGACCAAACATCCTTAGGCCGTTTTAGGTTTTGCTTCCCCTATAATGGCCCTATAAGGACCCGGATCGGGCACACACCAACAATCGAAGATCAGACGGAACAAATGCTGCACTACCCAAGTTCAGGAACATAACACGGTTTGAGGCTTTGGGGCTTTGGCCCTATTCAGCCGCAGTGCGGTCTTCGATGCAAAAAGAGTTAGGGTTGGGGGACTTTAGGGTTTGGGGTTTGGGATTTGGGGTTTGGGGTTTAGGGTTCAGAGCCCGTACAGAAGGAATTGGATTTCCTGGGCAGCAAAACCTCAGCCTGAGGGTCCAAGCACCTACCGTCACAGGCTCTAAAAGATCTGATGAGGTCCTATACCATGCTATGCAGTACGAAAAAAGGATTGTTTGCAGCTTTGTGGAAATCTTCTTAGAATGGCTATCGTAAGCCCAAATACCTAATCGTTTGGGTCCTGCGGATCCGCAAGATCGGGCGTTAAAGTACTTGGTATGGTTTCTTTATATGTGTTGTATAACTCCCTTGAAAAGCTAAGTATGTTGGGCCACAGGTTATTATGCATACCTAGGCCCTGAAAGGCACATAAGCAAACATTTGGATAGGGATATCCGATACAACCCCCCTAGCCTTATACTGAAGCCCTATAAGGTATGGATATCCCTATAAAAACACTAAACCCTAAACCCTAAACCCGAACCCCTAAACCCTAAACCCTAAACCTCGCCGATGGGCCTTTGAAGCGCGGGTACTTTTTCAGAAGATCCTCTCAGAGCACAGTCTACGGTTACCCTAAATCCCTAAACTGCTCTAAAAACCCTAAACCCTACTAAACCCCTAGGCCCTAAACCCAAAGCCCAAAAACCCTAAACCCTAAACCGCATACTACGGTTTTAGGGCTTAGTGCCTAAGGTTTAGCGAGGTCTCACGGGCCTGGAGATCGGATCTCGGCGGCCTCACAAGGATATTAAGGTTTAGAGGATTTGGGATTCAGGGTTTAGGGCCAGTTTAGGGATTAAGCTATTAGCATCAGTGGACATGGAAAGCAACTTATGACACGCATCGGTCGGAACAGGTCCACTAAATCCAACTTGCATGTATGTGAGTGTACCACAATGACCCTCAGTATAAACTATACGAAGTAGGGCATGTAGGGACACCCGGATTGAATTTTACAGAAAGGCTTAGATTAACAAGCACAGCTGTCTGCTTCCTCGAATATTTTCCACGTCATCTCCCTGTCTCTGTGTGCATAGAAAAAGATGTGGTAGTACATATAGGAGTATACATATGCACATTGTATAAGTATTGCACCCTACAGCGAGACTAGCGGAATGCTGCCTCATGGCTTCTTGGCGGGATCCGGCATTGTCCGTGCTCCGTGCCGTAAAAGAGCGCTCTCCAGGGCTCTGCTGTTCTGGGTCTGCTCCTGGAGCGCGTTCTGGCAGAGCTGCAGCATGTGAGCCTGCGAAACTGCAGCTCGGTGTGCAAAAGCAATCTACTCGACAGTTACAGAATCGGCAGGGATTTTGATCTCCGGCACCGGACCGCAGCATCCACCTCAGCCGTCTGGAAGTGGACAAACGTCAACTTGACGGGCATGGGCTCGGGAAGAGTCTGAACCTGTCCGTGCTCTGGCCGCTAAGGTAGGCGGAGCCCTCGCTAAACCCTAAACCCTAAACCCTAAACCCTAAACCCTAAACCCCAACCCTAAACCCTAAACCCTAAACCCTAAACCCTAAACCTCGCTGGAACTGAAGGAGCATCGGAGGATGCATGCCAGTACCAGTCCCAAAGGGTCCTAAGTAACTATATATGGGGCGATACTGTTCCAAATCAAACAAGCGATGTCTAATACAGAACCCTTACATTCTACTACATAGGTACTTAGGACCCTTTGTGAGTCTTGTTCTGAAAGCGACCTTGGTTTTGAGTTGTAAATTTCTGCGAAATCCTAAAAACAAAGCCTAAATCCTACACCCTAAGCCCTGCAAGTAGATACCCCAAAGCCTAAGCCCGTCAGCCTAAACCCGAAAGTCTATTCCCCAAACCATAAGTTCAACCCTAAACCCTAAACCCTAAACCCTAAACCCTAAACCCTAAAATAAGTTCTAGAACTTCTTCTAGACTAGAAGCCTTAAAACCCTAAACTCCTAAATCCCACAGATCCCTCATATAGGGTTTAGGGTTTAGGGTTTAGGGTTTAGGGTTTAGGGTTTAGGGTTTAGGGTTTAGGGTTTAGGCTAAAATCCTAAACCCCACAGATCCCTTAAAGAACCCTTGCAGGAACCCTGTCAAACCCAGATACTAGTGTATACCCAAACGCAGTCCTCGATATCTGCATCCTCAAGCAGGGGCCCTCCGAGGATACTCATGGCCTCCGTTTAGGGCTTAGGGTTTGGGGTTTGGGGTTTAGGGTTTCGGGTTTGGGGTTTGGGGTTTAGGGTTTAGGGTTTGGGGTTTGGGGTTTAGGGTTTAGGGTTTGGGGCTAAGGGTTTAGGGTTCAATATAAAGCATCGGGACTTTGCTTTTGAACGTTTCTTCAATTGTTTCCATCAGGGCTTCTTTCAGGGTTCATTTCAGGCTGCCTATATATTAGGGGTTTAGGGTTCAGCCCAAAGGTATGTAGAATAATGGCCTTCTGTAGGTTTAGTTGCCACTTTTTTGCCTACTCTTAGCCCCAAACCCTAAACCCTAGACCCTGAACCCTAAACCCTAAACCCTAGACCCTAAACCCTAAATCCTAAACCCTGAGGGGTTTAGGCAAGGGAGAAAAGGAACGCAAAATCTGCACACAACCATCAACTGGGCCCTGCCTTCCCAAAGGCTCCATGTACCTTTATAGTCGATACTTAAGCCTTCAAGGGGTCCCTATATAGGTACTTTAGGGTCTAAGTATATACTATATGGG